>OZ005740.1:27500090-27705007 GCA_963930735.1 Dioctria linearis
ATTATTATTTATTATATATGTATGTATATAAGTAATATTAACAATATTCTTGAAAATTGCAAGATGCCGATGATGCCCTGCTGTTTCTATCCGGTAATGACAGTAAATGGTTGCCGTATAATAAATTAAAGCTTAATATAAATAAAACTAAGTGTATGGTGTTTAAACGCCAATGTAGTGGTGAACATATTGAACAAGTGAAAGAAATCAAATATCTTGGTCTAATTTTGGATTGTAAACTTAAATTTAATCTTCATGTGAACTATGTTACGAAAAAAATATCGATAAAAATAGTTTTTTTTTTAAGAATAATGAATAGATTAGATACATTATAAGCAATAAATGTTTACAATATTATAAAGCTCCATTTTGAATATTGTTCAATTGTGTTGTATATGTGTGATGAAAGTGCGTTCACGAGGCTTCAAAAGTTGCAAAACAAAGCTATGAGAGCTATACTGAATTGCAGTAGGTACACAAGAATATCAGATATGTTAAGTGCATTGTGTTGGTTAAGTGTCAAACAGCGTGTAGCTATGAATGCTTTATTGTTTGTTGACAAAATTAGAAGAGGATGTATGCCTAACTATTTAACATGTCTAATTAATTGTGTTAGAGATATACAGCCGTACTTGTTAAGAAATGCAAATGACTTTCGATTGCCATTATTTAGGAATAGATTAGCCCAAAATAGTTTAGTGTATATTCAGTTATTTAACATGTTACCATCAAATGCTAAAACAAATATTAAAATTGTAAAAAAACACATTATAGAATTTGTTAAAAATAGTTTCTCGGATAATAATGTCATGATATTGTATAAAATAGTAAGATAACTAAATAAATCAAATCAATCAATCAGAAATCCTAATAGAACTCAGTTGGAAATTCTGTTTTTCGTATCGTATATGTCTAGATATCTATTTTCCATATCTGTTATAAGCATTAGGGAAGTAGTTACGTGAAGTCACCTGTTCAGTTGTCCTTTATAAGCCCGCAGAATCTTCTTTTCTAGCACTCTAGAAACCTATATGAAGGTTGGTAAAATGGTGTACCAGATGTGGGAACAATAGCTGATTATTGAGCGGCTATAAACTGCTTATATATCAGCACTTTTACTGTGTCTTTAAGGAGACCGTTTCTCTTTGGAATTAGTAGACTCGCTGCAGGCATAATTTACTTTTCTCATGACCGACTCGGTATAGTTGTTGAATTTTAACAGATTATTGAAACAGACACCTATCTTAGAAGGCTAGAGTTGACCTTTAATGCACTTGTCGCATATGAATGTCGCCCCCCCCCCTACCTTCCTTTGCTTGACTCTATAAACAATCGAATGAGATAATATCAGTGATGACCTCTGCTTCGATTGTAATTTTAATCCTTGCGAAATATCATGTAAAAGATAGCTTATGCAAAATTTCTAATATTTTCTTTTCATCATTTCTTTGCAGGCTCTTTATACCAAAATCTTCAAATGTGCAATTGTTGTCCTTATGGATACCACATTGATTTGGATTTTGTTCGTTATTGTGAATCCCTTGTCAATGCTAAACCTTCAGATGGAGAGCTTCTACGAAGAGATCGAAGGCTTTCCAGAAAGTCCATGGAAGTGATGTTAGGGCTTGAAAGCCTCTATCTACAATGGGAAGCAAGTTTAATTCAGCCAGTGCAAGAGGTACTGTATTTAAATTTTGAAATATCCATACAACACATGTGTTAGACTAGATATAATCTATGTACATCCGCTTAAAATTTAATGCATGCTTCTTCATCTTAAAATTAGATAATTTCATATTCACTTTAGCTAATATATATGTACTTACTTATGTACATACATATATGTATGTGGTACCAGCGACAAAGTGTATTTGATTAATTGACGTCAAAAATAGATAGGGAAATGAATTCATCTCATGCGTTTTAAGTCATTACTTTGAGATTGACGATTTATTTTCGTCACTGAAAAGATGCCGTCATATGAGATTTTCTTGTTTTTTTTTGTTTTTTTGTTACTCTAATGTGTGTGTTGATTTTATTTCGCCAGGCACAAATTGAAATCGAGCCAGAATCTCCGAGGGTGGTAAACATAGCGCAAGATTATTCCTATTACTTACTGGATGAATCATCACAATCAGCCACAACAAATAGTTCACCTGAGACTTCGGCGTTTCTACGAGATGCACTCGATGAGGTGGTCAGTGACTTTGAACGAACTCTTGAGAGGACAAAGAAGAAAGATAAACGAAGCAGCTCATGGGGACATTATGTTTATGTCAATGGTAAATATTTTAGTTTGATGTTCATATTTTGTTTTTACTAATAAGTAATAGTGAAGAAAGAGTTTGACCTCTATGTGCTGTGATTTATATATAAGATTTTTAGTGCTGCTATGCTCATGATTTATTTAAGAAATTTATGACCTCTTAACGTTTGATTGGACTATAGATTTTTTGTTTAGAAAATGACAAAATAGTAGTATTGCTAATATTATTGGGCCCTATTCTGTCTCTAAAATTTTATCATTTTATGTTATGTTATGCCTTAAAATAAATTATTTCCCTAAAATCCTATTCTGTACCAGAAATTTTATTTTATTTTATGCATCGTAACATAAAATATTTCTTGTTATGGAGCATAACATAAAAGATCCTAAGCAGAACATTTTAAAGGTATTTTGACACATTTTATGAAAATGACATGCGTCAATTAACATTTGTTATGCGAAAATTGTTTTAATTAAAAACTAAAATGTCCACCGCCATGCATAAAAAGTACAATTTTGTCAGAAATTGTAGAAATTTGCACTGGTGCGGAATGGTAAAATATAAAAAGTTAATTATATTTGCCTAGATTTTAATTTTATGCAGAAGAGATCATAGGCTACGATATCTTCGCGATTCCTACGATCCATGTGAGTTGCCCAAACTTATGCTTCAAAAGTTCTTTCGGCTGGATAATTAATAAACTTCTTATTTTGTGGTTTATAAACTATTTTGTAAACTTATGAATATTTCTAATTTATACCCAAAACATTTCGTTTTAAGAAAACAAATTCAAATACTTATTGAGTAACTATAGCCTCATACCGGAAAGACATCTACATATTCCGTTCACTTTGAGTTAGAAATCTAAAATTAAACGGAATGGATGTCTTTCTGTTGCTTTGCATTTCTACGGACATGGTTCGTATCAAACTCCAGTCAGGAGTTGTCATATTTTAGCACTTTTACACCCAAAGTATCTCAAGAGCTATTAAGAAAGCAGCTGCTTTCATAAATTATTATTTAGTGGGTGATTTGATAGAGTATCACGCAAATGTCAATTGACCAGCTGTTCAAAAAGTAATAGAAAACATAGCGGAATGTACTAAATATTTTATGTTACGTGTTCATAAAAGAATTCATAAAATAATTTTATGGAACCACGACAGAATACGTATTTTTAAAATATTTTATTTTCATTTTATGAAGCAGGGATTTTTCTCCATAAAATAACATAAAATATTACTTTATGAAAAATTACAGAATAAGGCCCATTGATGTTTAGCCCTTCGCATTCTGATCAAGCCAGAGTTTATCCTCCCGATCTTACAAGATGGCATTGATATATTGATACTATTAATGTGCAAGTTGCTAAGGCTTTGTTTTTCACTGGGGTATATATGTTGTAGAAACTTACACTTCATGAAAAGTCTAGGTATTTCATGAAGTGTAGGCAGATAGTGGTGTAACAGCTTAACTAGTTTTTACACACACGCGCGCATGTGTGGCTGTGTGTTCGAGTCGTGTGTGTGTGTGCGTGTGTGTGGCTGACTCGCAAATCCGGGCGCGACCTCCCCCTTTACCGCTCATCTCCCTCTCCAAGCATTCGGTTATATCGGTTGGTATTACACTATCGCCATGAGGGCTTGTAGCATTTCATGAAGGGACTAAAAATTTCATGTAAAATGTCGTTAAGCGCAAACTGTTACACTATCTGATTCAAGGATCATAAATATAAAATATTTTCCAAAAGGACTCTCACTGTTTCCGAAAGAGACGCAAAGCGGCGATAGTATAATATAATAATGTACAATTCAAGTAGAAGACTGGCTACCGGCCCAGACAGAGGCAACATCTTGTTCTGCGATATTCTTAGTAAATTATAGACTTTTCATGAAGTGCTTAGTCACATTAAGTGTTTACGACATATTTATCCTTTACTTGGAATACTATAAAAAAAAGTCTTTATAAATAAATATCACACAAGCCACAAGTCTAATTTTATATCTTCTGCAGACGATAGGAAAAGCCGGTAGCAATTATTATCAATATAGTCGGAGTTTTTGATGGCAAATCCTTAGATTCGAAGATGAGATCTGGATGAAACAATTTGTCGTTTAGTTGTAAGTACTCTATGCTGATGTCGCAGCCAATTTATTGCCCAGAGGTTGACATTAGAACACCATTATATCACCTCTACTTTTTGTGCTTTTGGTGGTAGACTATTGATTTATTTATTTATTTATTTTGAAAGTCACAAAGGTAGTAAAAAGAAATTTCCAATAACAGACTGCGTCAGAATTGATGATATAATAAATTTGGATATATTTACAATGGAAGAAGTTAAAGAATATTAAAAACAAATGCGAAAAGTTATAAATATTGTAAGAAGTAAAGAAAGAAAATAACATCATTACTAAAGAAATAAAATTAAAAGCAAAATGTGAAAAAGAGAAAAAGAAAAGCACAAAAAATTATTAAACTAAATCTGAAATCTAATGAGCAAGAATGAACTTAAAACTAGAAGATAAGAAGAAGCAAATAGAATAAATTAAAACTAAAAGTCAACTGAAAAGTGGAACCCAACAATACTGCTAAGGAGTTAGGAAATGAATAAGGCAGAGTAGTAGAAAAAAGGAAAAGATGTTAATAACCGATCTTACGGAGGATTAATTTCTTTTAAAGTCAGAGGACTAATGTTTGTGATTTAATAATTCTGTAGATATGTGTGATTTTTCTTTAATGTTAGTTCTGCAAATATAGGTAGTCTGAAGAGGGCCTGAAAGCTCGAGTTGCGCAGAGGGACGTTCAAATCAATACTAGAGACTAATGCATGACAATATACTTGATCATTTGAAATATTATATAAAAATGTATTATCCAAGTAGATTCTGCGACTTTCCAGTATTATAAAGTTTGTATTTTGCTAATCTTTCATGATACTCTAGATTGGTATTCTCCAATTTAAATAATAAAATTCTGGTGAATTTACGCAGGACTGCCTCAATTTGTCACTAAAAGAGGAATAACAAGTCTAAGACCAATTCTTATGATACCCTAGATGAATGCCCGTATGAAATTTCGTAGGGTCACTCTCATCTGTACAATTTTAACTTTTGAAGTGGTTTTTCGCATATATTTCTAGAACGGTTCGTTGGACAGAAAAAATGATTATAACTAATTTTAGAGGATTTCATATTCTGAAGAAGATTTTAATACAACAAAAATGTCTAGGACTGATCGTTTTCACAGTATACGTAAAAATCCTGAATTTTTATATGGCAACACTAAGAAGAAGGAGTTACCCGATTTAGCCCATTTTTGAAATTATTTATTTGCTATTTTTATGAAAAGACTGTGTATAAAACTTCAGCTGTCTACGTTGACGCGCTCTCAGGCAGTGTCCAAAATTGTTGTAAAAAATGAAATATTTGTATGGCAACCCTACGAAGGTGTTACCCGATTTGTTCAATTTTCGAACTCAAATTTACCTTTTTTCTAAACAGCACGTGTGCAAGATTTCAGTTCTCTAAGCATACACGTTTTCGAGTTATCGTGCGGACAGACTGTGGACAGACGAACATGCAAAAATCAAAACAACTTTTAATATTATACGTGGGTGTCCAATCCATTTTACTCTACCATAATTATTTCTATGCGTTACAAACGGAATGACAAACTTAGTATACCCGCTATGATTTCATCTAGATTATAAAAAGGATTTCAATCTTGACTAGCATACTCGAGAATACTCCTTACTAAAGAATAAAAGAGACTGATATAAGAGAATTCGACCTAAATGTTTTGCAAGTGCGAAAGATAAAGCCTAATACGCTAGACACACAGCACGATCTAATGAATCATTAATAGGTCTGTTCGCGTACTAGCTTGAAAGTACAAACTTGTAAAACTTTTTATAAGTTTTTATTCGAAGGCGTTCGCGTACTCGAAAATTGAGAGAGAAATTATTGACGTCACATTTCCCCTCCGTTCAATTTATTACTTGATTTAATTCGAGAAAAATCGTCGAGTAAAAACTTCGAAAGTAGTGTCAGTTTTGACAGATCGTCGCCGGTTTTCAGTTATTTTTCAAGTTTTTAGTTTTAAAAAAATGGAAAAACCTGTTACTCCTCCTCCAGTAGAAGTAGAATGTTCTCCAAGAACATTTCAACGTATTCAAAGTGGTAAATTAAATTTGTTTATTGTACTATGTGGTAGGAAAATTTCACGTCGTTATTACAGATCCAGAATAATTTCAAGTTTTCACAAGTTTTTACTCGAAGCCGTTCGCGTACTTTGTGAGTGTCACTCTCAATTTCTATCTTTATCATACATTTTGACGTTTTTCATGTTTTTACTTCATAAAGTACGCGAACAGACCTAGTACTAACTATTCATTAAAATTCCGTGTGTCACATAGTATACGTCATTATAGCACGAAAATCAGATGATAATGAAGTATACTAATGAAGTGTTTTCCTCCTTCATTATAGCTATAATGAGGAAAAATGTACTAGATTTGGCATATAATGTAAATCTGGAGCTCCGCTGTGCATCTGCCGATTTGAAAAATAAGAGGAAGAAATGCAAATCAGAAATTATATTATCAATATTTTTTTTAATATAATGGTTTTCTCATTAGCAAATTGTTAAATTGAAAATAAAATAAATGAAAACAAAGTTTATCGCGTTAATTCGATCCATATCGCTTCTTTAATGTCATAAGTTTATCAAAACCAGTTTGACAGAAAAACTTAATTAAAGAAATAACTGTGTGTCTGCAGTTTATAATGAATCATTATAGACTAATGAGTCGTTAGTTATTTCTTCATTAAGAGTGCTGTGTGTCTAGGGCAGAATAAGCGAAATAATCTGGAATTAATAATGTTTATGTGGGAAATGAAAAGGATCTTTCGGTCAAAAATTACACATCTAAGTCTTTTATATCATTGAAACGGAAAATATTAGTGTTATGAATGATGTAGTCAAAGAATATGGAGTCTTTTTTACAATGAAATGAAATACATATACAGGATGATTCTGATCAAGATACCTTCCGGTATACCACGCGATTCCTTGAGGTAAGCTTGTTCCACATGCCCCCCCCCCCCCCCCCCCCTAGAAGCCTTCCTTTAGGAGTGGTGGCCAGTTGAAGATATTCGTGAACCCTGATGGGAATAAATGAGTTTAACTTTTGAACCACGATATAGATTTTGGTTATTGTTGGCTTACTACATAGCCAAGAATAGTAGCTGTCGAAAAGTGTATTACTATGTATTTTTTAATTAAGCATCTTTAAATTATTCTCAAATATTTCCAAAACATTGTTTTTTTTTACACGCAAATTTCATAAATACCGCTATTTATTTCAAAAACTTTTGTGTGTAAAAAAATCAAAATTTTGGAAAATTGCTTACGTTGATTTCAAGAAGATGGCTACAGAATTCGTCACGTTATTAAAGACTGATAAACAGGGCAACCATAATCTTCCATAACTAGAGGAAATATCTTAAGTTATACTGGAATTTGCAAATAGACTTAATCGCGGAGACAACCCTAAAGATATTTCGGGTCTACCACAGAACGTGCAAACGACGTGGAGTCTGAATGGTTGTCATATATAAAAACCCATGCTAATATATGGTGCGATTATATTACGGAATGGAAGGAAGTTCACTGTAGCTACTGAGCCTCACATTTCTGTACCTAGAATGAGCTTACCCTACAATTGTACACTATTATAACTCCTTCAACGAAGTGATAAGATCGCATAGGAGTGTGGGATCGGCCTGATCTCGATATTGAGCTATAAGACACAGAGCAGCATACATATGACAAGCGTTTAATGATTGCAGTACCAATTGAATCTTACCTGTTGTCAGCTTAGGTGGTGCAAAGGGCAAGTGAAGCGCAGAGATGTCAGGGGAGAATAACTGGATGTGAAAATCCATATATGTGCACCGTACTTGCGTTGGGCTGAGGACATAGCTTTCTGATTTCTGATGATTGTGCGTGTACCTAGTGAAGCCTAACGCGTATATGACCTAGTATGCAGCTTGGTATTTGTACCTTGGTATGCTATAAGACTACTGGCGTTAGTCTCAAGCCTCTCCTAGCCTAAAGGGCGGATCATAACCTTCTCGTAGTCCACTACTCTCACTTTTTAAGTGCTAATATGATTAAGCCCGAACGGAGATACCAGTAACGTTTAAGAGTCTGCATGAAGATTCACTGGGAGTACTCATGATCGTTTGATCATGTGATACGAAGCCATACCAATTGGGTAGCCGACATTGCTAACTTGGTACTACGGGGTTGAGGAGCCCCGAATAGAGCTCTTTGTGCAATATTCGCCTCAACATGGGAAGGCCCCCTTGTGGGAGCATCGTAGTGGTTGTGGTAGCCCATATCGCGGGCAGAGTGAGATTATCTGAGTCTGCATGACTTGGGCGAACACTCTTCTCTAAAAAGAGTAGTTTGTTCTTTTGACAAAATTGCATACTGCGTCCGTGAATTTGAGGAATGGTCGCTTATTATGCTTAGAGGATTGGCTCTCGGCGTGGAGTTGCGCTAAATCAATCGAGTGCCGTGACCCACAAATCGGAAGAGATTTTAGGTAGGTCTCGCTTCGACCAGTAAGTCCAATGTCAAGCATGCACTGACATAAACTGGTACTTGTTGAGACAGAATATAAATTATAGTCTGGCTCTCAAGGGCGTTGATTGTCGCTCTTCTTCAATTCGTGCATTAAGAGTGCCGTGAGATTAAGCCATAATGGCAGGTGCTCACGTAAAACCATGACAGCTTTCTGTTGTCAGCTTAGGAGCTTCCTTTGCACACTATTGACAAAGTTATTGATCATATCTGCAGGCTTTGTCTTGTTAAAATTCTTGTGCGAATACATCACGGCGATTGTTTGATGTGTAGAATAGCATAATTTGGTAAACTATGGCTGGACATTAGTGAATTGATGGACATAATTTTTTGAGAGCATCTACATAAATTCATTCAGAAGGAGTGACTTGCTTAAGGAGATGAGAGGATTAGCGCTGCAGCGTTTTAATAGGTACCTCTCATCTGCCTTTTTAAGCAATCATTATATTTTTCGTACTACATAGTACTTTTTTTTGTAGTGCTCTATTTAAAATGTAAAATTCCTGTATATAGTCTCAAGGAGTCTTTATTAATATCTTGTTAGTACCCTGTTACTACACCACTTGAATGATTCACACTTTTCAATTAAAACAGACTTCTACATTTACCACTACATATCAAGTAGAAGTCATGAATAAAACGTTTTTTTTAAGTATAATTCTTTTTAATTAACGAGGCAGCGCATAAAAAATATTTTTTGATTTATTTTCACAGAGGTAAGCAACAAGGTCAAAACTTTAAAAATTCTCTTTTTTTTGTGATTAATGCTTCGTCATAATCTACTTGTGTGGTCAGATTGTGTTTGATTGTGTGAGCATTTTGCTCAATAACATAAGTAGAGAGGAAGACTACAAACTTATCAAGAACATTAACGACAGCTCTGCAATCATATCCTTGTTTAGACTACCTGTTTTTTTTTTAATAAACTCAAGAGACTTGAAAATTGGTACAGGGACTTAAATCTAAAAATCTCATCTCTTATATTCCCTGCTATTTTTGTTTCTATTAATTATTTAAATATTTTAAATTTTTGTATCCTCTGCTCCATTCATATAATCACTTTGCTTGCTTCTATTTTCGTAGAAATGTCAATCAAAAAATCCAAAAAACAAAACGGATAAAACTGTCAAGAAAAAAAAACATTTCATAGCAATCAAAATCCCTACGGTCCCTAAGGCAACAAAATGACAGATGAAGCGGAAAACGAAAATATTTTTGGTAATTTTCGTATTTTTCTATTCGTTTCAGAGTTGTTTTTTTTCTTTTTGTTTATTTGTTTGAATTTGAACGCGACAAGTGTAAGTGAGTGACTGCATTTCGAGGTGAAAAAATATCAAAAAACTTACATCTCCGATCGGGGTTGCATCCATCCGACGACATCATAGGCCTAAAAATATGTATTAAGTTATAGCAAAAAGACAAAAAAAAAGCCTTTAAATCATTAATGTTCTGCCTCTCTTCACTATAGCACAAGAAATGTATGTGGAGTTGTTAAAAATAGCCTCTAAATCTCAGCTGATCTATACCCCGAGAAAATCCATTTCAAAAGAACCCAGAGTGGTTTTCTTAATCGAGGACCATCGACCGCTAAAAAACAAAAATAATATTCGTCGTAAATTGCGGCGCTCTCACATGAAAAATACTCATTTTTAGCTGTGGTTGTGTGCTGTGTGTGTGATGTGAGATATTACGTACAATTCTTCTCTAGCGTGATCGTTATCTCTTATAATACCTACATACATAGATACGAACGAATACTATCACCAACATTCGAATTTCTCAACTTATATTCAGATAATTTTTTTCTTTGGTTTTTGGTTTTCTTCTCCTACTGTTTAATTTTCGTTTTCTGCGACAGTCATTCACATCTCTTTCGATTTCGATCATCTTTCGAATTAGCGCATCTAACGCGCGCGCGCTAATGTTTTCGTTAAACGAATCGCGAATCGAAATGTAGTCTATAATAGGACAAAAAAGAAAAAAAAACGAAAATTTCTCTCGATAAAAACGCTATATAAAATAAAATTCGAAATTCGAAATATAATTTACATATAAAAAAAAAAAGAATAAAAATTTTTAAAATTAATATAAAAAAAATTGTAAAATCGAAAAACGAAATGAGTAAACTTTTTAAACAATTCAAATCGAGCCTTAAATTGAGTAAGTGCAAAAAAATCTACCAATTTCTTCCTACACCGATTTTTGTGTTGTGTTAAATAATCAAATCCAATTAATTTTTTTTTTTCGTTTAATCCAAAATTTTAGAATCCTGTGTTTCCGGTAATAAGTCACCACAATTAAAAAACGATGAATTACCACAGACACAGGGGAAAGAGGATGTTGATTCCGTGGGGAGCCGAAAATCTGATGCAGGCGCACATGCGCTATGCAATATACGTGAACAGATGGCGATTAGTCTTAATAAAATGAAAGATTTGGAGGAGCAGGTGAAAAATATTCCCGTGCTGCAGGTAAGAAAGAATTTTCTATACAGTTATATAAGTTTGTTTGTTTGCTATGCGCAATTTTTATGCCCGTTAAGCAATTTTAGATAAGATTACGAAGCCAAATGATTGGGAGTGTTTATGTGTGTGAATTTGCTCTTATCAGGAAAGTTTATGGCATTGATAGTAAAATGTTTTTTTGTTTTTAATTTCTATCGATTTTTTACATATTGTTATTTGTATACAAAACATAAATATTGTGTGTAAGAAAATTATCAGTGTAGTTAAAGAACACCTAGGTTTACATTTATGTACACATTTTTAACAGTGATTTTTAAATCTATTCTTAAGACTATTAGTTCCATTTGAGTCTTTTAGAGAGATTTTTAATATTGTTTTTTTTTTAACTTGAATGAAAGTAGTGTATGAGGTGAGGTTTACGTAAAGTTTTTTTTTTAAACTGTTTTGAATTCTAACCATATATTTGCTTTTGCGTTATTGAAGCAAATCATGTATTTCGATGGTTTGCAATGAAACAGTCGTAGGCTTGCGATATGAAATTGTTGTCATTAGTTTGATATACAATTTTTTACCTAATGCAAAACTATAGAAAGTATATGGTCTTTTGAATTATTGAGAGTACAGATAAGTAAAAGCAGTTGTTCACACCAAAATAACTTAAATTTTTTAAATAAATTTGCATTCCTAGTAGATTTTTCAGTTTAAATATAATTTGCTCCATGTAATGCGTCTGGACATCTGATGAAAAGGTTTTATTTATGATTCATATAAAAAAATATTTTTTTTTGCAGGATGGTAAAGAAAAGTAATAATTTTATGGAAAATCATTCGACACATATTGGTCTTGTTGAAAAGCCCAGCAATGAAAGTTTTTTAAAAAAACTTATATTTTGAAAGCTTAGTAGAACGCCAATTGTTAAAAGCAATACTAAGCTGAGTACACACATTGAATCCAACATATGACATAAAAAGTCCTAATTGCTGTGTTGAAATACTTTTCATTTTCAGCTTCCTAAAGACGTGCCGAGTGAGTTATGAGCTATTGAGCTACTTGCAGTAAATCGTTAATATAGGGTATCCCGTATGTGGTGTTACATCCATATAGGCTACAGATAGGTCATGCTTAGAAAAGCAAAAAAATATATGTAGAGGGGGGGGGGGGGGATCCTAAGGGTTTTCGAGATATCAGGACTTAGAGATATTTGTGTATGTTTTTATAGATCACCATGTAATTTCTAAACGTTACACTCTTTGATAAGATTTAAAATTTGTTAGATTCATAATTGTTGGTTCTTTCCAATAAATTTCCTATAAATTTTCACTCTCTTCCCCGTTTTGAAGTTATGGCTCCACAAATTTAAAATGTCAGAACATTAACTTGTTTTTTTTATTTAACTACTATTTTTATCAAAACACTCTTCATTAATATCAATTTTTCATAATGGATTTAAGAAGCCCAAAAACTCCCGTTTATAATGGCCCATCAGACACACATCTGTACTCAAAATGTGACCCTTTCTGCGTTTTTTTCAACTTTTTCTAAAGCTTAAAATTTATGACGTATTTGCATCATCCTAGGGTGTAACGTTCAAAAGTTACAGATGATCTATAAAAACATACCTAAATATCTTTAAGCTCCGTTATCTAGGAAACCGTTACTATCCATAACATTTTTTGATTGCTAAGCATGACCTATCAATAGATTTCGGGTGTGACATCACATACGAGACACCCTGTATGCAAACTGATTAGTAATGGCCTTAGTATCGGGCTCTGTCGTATACCCCTCGGGCAGAGTAATTATTCACCCATATTATGGTTGTCACCTCACTTCCAAGTGTCACGACTATATAAAATTCATTGGAACGAAAGGAAACAAAGAAAAGACAGGTTTTTCCTGAAAAATGCTGTGAATTAAAAGAAAACAATTACAAAAGTCTGTCACCGCACATTTCTCTCTGCTTTTTCTGCTGCAATTGTCGATTTTTATGTCGTTTATTAGGGCTGTGCTCAACTAGAGCCGGCTTTAGCTGGCTATAGCCAGAATGAGGTCGTTCAGTTGTTAGCTATAGCCAATTTTGAGCCAAAAATAAGAGCTATAAATGACGAAAAATCATATCTGTATACATATCAATTGCCAGAATTTATTGTTCAACTCTTGGCTGTAGCCGGCTATAGCCAAATTGGTTAGAGCTCAGGAGGTGAGGCCAAAGTAACTTGACGTTTGATTGTTTAGTTTTTGATGTCAAGAAACCAAAAAAATGCCTCAATTTTATTACTGTGTATATATAAAAGGTGAAATTATTTACGAAAATCATGTGTCATTATTAACAGACAAGGACGGTAATGTTGAACATTTGCGCTGTGATTAAATTATTTATTAATATAGGTTTCACTTATTTTTTAGGAAATCAATCCATTCTTTTAATATAGTTGTTATTGCAACTAATTTATTTTTATTACTCGACATAATTCTTACAATGAAATTGAAATAATTTATGGAATGACACAAGTTTGACATTTACTCACTACAGCCATTCTGGCTATACCCAGCTTTAGCCGGCTGTAGCCAAAAGTTGAACACAGCCTAGGTATTCCTATGAATTTTATACAGTCGTGTGTCATATAGAAAGCTCAATATCCACTTATATCACTACAGTCTGTAGAAACGAATTCCTGCTCTCAACTTGAAAGTAGCATTTGAGAATTAAAAATTTTGTCGGAAAGATTTAGAAAAGTCAGGCAGAAGTAGGATGAAAAAAATTATTTTTTGGTATTTAAGCGTCGATGGTGTAATAGAATAGATAACCAATTTGTTTATGATTGTATAGGTTTTGGGTTTGAAACTCATTGGCGTTTATGTACTAATGGTAGAGACATATTATTGACAATATAGATTAGATTATAGTTATTCTATAAAGAGATGAATTTCTCTATCTGCCCCATTTTTCATAAAGGGAGTGTAACACACAGCACAGTACTAAGTTTATTAATTTGTTCACACTAACAAAAGTGCTGCTAAATAGAACGTTTATACCCCCAGAGAATGGAAAAGATTCATCAAAGGACTGATATTGAATCTTTTGAGATTGTCTAGTTAGCTCAAAATTTTTTAATGGACTGTGTAAACGTTCGTTTGCATAGGCATATCACCCACTGATGTATATGTAGACTATATGTATTTGTCTCGAATAGAATGAAACATTAGAGCATGTCCTGCGCATGATTCCAAGCATTTGGCTCTTAAGCCTGTCAACTTCGAGGAATTTCCATTCAAAAAGCTGCTGCCGTTATTGGGAAGGGTAGTACTATACTGGAAGACCTATGAAGAAAAGACGTGCACAATATGTCAATAAATGGCTATTCCACCACTTAAGCCAAGCGATAAATCTGTTCGGAATATGACTCTCAGTCAACAGAGCTTCATCTACATACATATGTATAATAAACTTTAGCGGCCTACCCTTTCGCCAAATCAAATCTAAGAACTAAAATTACATAGATCACATGGGTTAATACTGTTAATACGAGTGAAATCGGATATTTGGGTAGACAGTAGTCCATGTTTATTCATGTACTCGAACCCGGTTATATTCAATTCGCTGCACTGACATATTGGGCTGCTGATACTACTGAAATTGCTTACATTATTTGACATTATTATGGGATCATTTTTCTATAGTTGTCTCTTTTTGGTTTAACTACTTTATTCCGCGGAACTATAAATAATAATTTCTATACAAAATCCACCATTGTCTAGTTTCAGTTCAGTGGTTTTCCAAATGAATATATAGAATAGAAATAGATGGCAATAGAATATTTGTAATCCTTTCTCTGTCCCCCATACCTGCTTTTAGGCGCAAGTAGACAAACATTTTATTTCTTTAAAAATCAAGTTTAAAAAATAAGAGATAAGCTTCCAAGAATTGAAATAATTTCGAATGCATCTATAATTTGTTGAACTTATAACATCAATAATTAAGCGAAAGTAAAACTTGAAATTAAGATAATTGTCACATTTTGCCAACAAAAGTTGGCCCATATGAAATAGAAAATCAGGCAGTCCATGTTATATAAATCAGTGATTCGCTGTTAAGGGCATTAGAGTACTAATTTTTATTTTTCATTGGTATTCTGTTCTATTTGAAAATTGTATGTCCTGAGGCTTAGTAATAGGGTCCTATTGGCACCCTTTGGGTACGGAACCCCAAAAAGCTATAATAATAGAATTTCATTCTCTGAGGTTGCACGTGCACTGCATAAGAAACATGTCGAATGTAGACCTTGATCGTAGTATTGATTATGATGCCGTCCGTAGTATTCAGCTATTCGTAACCTAGCGGAAAAAATTCAAAGCGCTTCGAAAACAAGCATATTCGAAGTGCTTGTTGTAGGTTACTGATAGGTGCTTCTCTGGAAGCAATCTGAAACGATTTTGTTTTCTCGTGTAGTAGGTTGTTGCAAAATTTTTCTGCAATTGAAAGTAATACTGGTAAATACACTGCTCAAAAGTGTATAAGCAAAATGTGGTTTGTGGTTTGAATTGTAAAAAATGGTTTTTGTCCCATTATAATTATATAATACCTGTTTTTACCGTTATTCCAGAATTTTGTTATTGTTGTCTGCGCAATAGATGTATCTACTAAAAACAGAAAACAGAACCAAAATCAAACCAAATTCCAGGAATTGGCAACCGAAAAACCACATTTTGCTTATACACTTTTGAGCAGTGTATTTGTGGTTGATACTGTAGCTTCAGCAATCGTTCAGAGTATCCAATCTGCTTCCCACAAAGTGCTTTACAAGCAAGTATAACGAAGATAAAAGGAAACTTTCACTTCTGCGGACATGCAATGTTTAAATTTATATGAAACTGAAGCATAATCGAAGTTCTTCATGCTTCCTTGGAATCGCTTCAAAGAGACTTGTGAAGTGCTTTTTTCCTGCTGGGGAGTGACTCTGACGAAATTACAAGATGGTATCACTTAAAGGAATATAACTAATAGATCCACCCAACGTATTGATCTGATAGGCTTAGAGTGTGTGTGAGGACTGATACTATAAGTAAAATTTGTCTTTTATTTTTATTTAATAATTCATTTCAACAATAAATATAGCTATTAAATCAACACAAATATCTTTACAGAGACAATTGGCAGCTCTCAAAGAAGAAAAACGACAACTTCAACAAAAGCTACAAAAAGAAGAAGCATTTTCACGATCCTTAGCAAAGCATAGAAGTGCAGCATTTACACCTCAAAGAATAAATCCAGTGTTTTTAGAAAGTCTTGGTTCGAGGATCCAATCAAAACCTTCTTCCTTAGATTTACCAAAAAAATCCATCAAACGTGATGTTGGTGTAATGTGTACACAACATACAAGAGATATAGGAACATTGGCTAGTCCAGCGATGGTTCGTTCGGTTGGTATAAATTCAACGAACACAAATGGAATTCATGATGAACTGTATACAAAACAAGATCTAGATAATATTATTCAATTATCGATTCGAAATCATGAAGAAAAACTCCAAGCTATAAAACGCAAAAAATTAGTTTCGATTGGTACACAAATAGTGGCGAAGCCACAAATCGATGTAAAACATATATGCATCCAGACTAATCCAATCAAGGAAGTTTATACCAAATCTCAAGGTATAATGGCTTATCCATCCTTGAGAGATGCTACAGTAGATTGTAAGCCTGAAACACGTACTATAGGTTCGTCTGAGCACAAATTAAATGACAAAATCTGTGATAAATGCTCAGCGGCAACAAGAACTGTTGGTTGTGGTCCTGAAATCGCAGAAGTTAAAAATTCACTATCGCTAAAATTAATGGACATGCCTCCACGTAGCGTATCATTTAGTTTAGGAGAAAGTGAAAAACTTAATATTAAACGTAAAACAATCGGAACCCAATATCAAATTTCCGTCCAAAATAAAGCAATTCAGAGTTCAATACAGATGACTACCGTTGGTATCCAGAATTCCGTGATATCCGTCACAAAATCTTCACAGTATGCTGTTGAGAATAGTCCAAGAAGTACTGACACAAATGATCTTATAAGATTCGTCGATAATAGTGTAAATACAGATGAACACAAAGAAAAACGGGCTGTGACTCGTGATAATTTCGCCAATACTGATATTATACGAACGAAAGAAATCGGCTTAAATACTATGCAGCTATCGCCACGATTAAAGCATACCTCTTCTAATACTGAAAAGATTTCAAGAAAGGATGTCAGTTGCGGAGATATTATAAAACCTCATATTTCGATTGCATGTGCTGAAAACTACTGTGATTCGTGTAAAGATGCCATTAAAAATTTGGCTAAAGATTTTACGAAAATTTTGGCAAGTCCTGTTTTAGGAAATATTTCTGAACGTACTAGGATTCCAAGGCCAACAACTGTGACGAGTCCGAGGCCTGCAAGGAAACCATTAATGCGACAAAATACCTATACAATTCCATCACCAACGTTAAGTTCTAGTCCGACTGTTGAACAGGGTCCAAGCAGGTGAGTCATTTTTATGTTTTGTGTTTTTTTTTGAAGATTGATGCGACTGTGACAATTTTTTGTGGCGACTTTTATTGTGTTGAATATTTTTACCGATAACGTATTGATGGTGTTGTATTTCGCTTTTATTTCTATAATTATATCTATATGAGTCGGCGTGATTTATTGTTGAGAAATAGAATCGGTGGTGGAGACTTAGTCTTAGCTTTCTGAACAAAATCACTAAAAGGCAAGGGTAAATTACCTAGAATGAAATCTTAATGGAGAGTACATCCCATAGTTGTATGCATATTGGAAATCTCAGCTGGTGGCTATTGACTGAGATAAGCTACCCATAGATACCACTGAATTAGTTGGTGGCTGAGATGTTTGATCTGTTTCTTGATATTGACACACAATAAAGTGGAAAGCATTGATTAACGGAGGTATTCCAGTGCTGACCTAATTAAGCGCTTTATATGCATTCTCGTGGTGTGATGTTCCGAGTTAATCAACACCAATATTTGTATTATGTTGCTGCTTTCTGACCCATCAATTTGAAATAACTTAACACCATGTTACAAATAACCAAAGATTGCAGAGATGAAAAACTTGTGAGGCTTAGAGCACGACATTAATTCCATAGTGTTCCATTTTTCAGTCATTCCCCGAATACAATTAAAAGAAAACTTCGGTCAACTTACGACAATGAGAAAATATTTTCTGCAAGATATGAGGCCATAACACGTCGATTACAAACTTTTACAAATATGTGTGTACGTCGAATCCTTGAAATTCGTTGGCCGAACCGGGGTTGAAATGAAAATTTGTTCGGTAATGTTCAGATGAAAGCAAATTTCACGTAAAAATCAAAAAAGAAGAAATTTGCGATTGATTTTTCTTTCAACTCCCTTTTGTTCCTTTTGGGATATGTGGTTAGATGCAAAACATTCATGTGTAATCTTGACGTGTTCTGTATCTCTAGACGATCTAAAATTGCGGATGGGTACAAGCTAAATGGTAATCGTCCAATGCGTTTTTAATTGAAAATTTATTGTATCAGCAGAATGTCTCAACCGTTCTTGTTATTTATTATTATAATAACAATATACCGAAGTTTCAAAAACTTAACTAAAACTGTCATATAGAACAGTTAAAAGCCACTTAGATGAGAACAAACCAATCAAATTCCCACATAAAACTGAGTCTACAACAAAGCGATCGTTTCGATCCTTTTCTCCTTGGAAAAATTAAAGGAGAATAAAATATATACAAGATTCGTCTACCTTTCAATTGATTGTATATCTCATCGACTCTTGTCTGGATCGTATTTGTATATATTTCGTATGTTCCTCTGATATTTATATACTCATCGAGTTATAAATAGATCCTGTTTTTCTGACATTTTGAAAATTGCTAGGGTCATATCTGTAGCTAAGAAAGCTTCCCCTGTCAGCTTGTCTGACGTCAGTCCTATTAGCATTCTTAGCTTCCTAGACAAGGTCTTGGAAAAACTTAGTTGTTATCAAATTCAGGAGTTGTGAGACTGCCTTGCCAAAGGTTTCTACTGATCTCCGTTTGGTTTTTGATGCTGGCGAAATTGGCGTGCTTGTCTTATTGGATTTTTCTCAAGCTTTTGATAGTGTTGCGTATTCTAAGCTACTTCGTAAATTGTACTTTAACTATTATGCTTTTCTTTTTCTGCGGTCAAGTTAATAATTAGTTTCCTCACAAACCGTTTTCAATAAGTAAACGTTAGTGATATTCTCTCCTCCTTACTTTTATTTCATGGGGTCCCGCAAGGATCTGTATTAGGACCACTCCTCTTTAGTCTGTACATTCATGATATCGGTAATATCGTCCATAATGTACAGTTACATCTATATGATATTCAATTGTACTTGAGCAGACCTTTTGGGTTGATTGTATTTGCAGAAGCAATGATGATATGGCTGCAATTCACAGATGGTTCTCTCAATCCTAATAAATCACAGTGTTTGGTTTTGTGCAGCTGACCTCCTGACTTTGATGATATATGTACCTTCAGTTATGCTCATGTCAAGTTACCTTTTGTTGTCAACTGTCGTCTAAAATGTAATGGTCATGTTAAGGGTATGTTGGGTAAAATTTATGGTGACTTGTGAAAACTTTGGCTATTTGCTAATATATTAACTACGAACTCACGTTTGAGATTGGTTAAGACTGTTTTTTTGCCTCATTTTAATTACGGCAGTCTAATTTACCGAAAGCCTGATTCCCTGTGCAAACGTAAGATGGAATTTGCTTTTAATGAATGTTTGCAATTCATTTTTAACATGCGCAGATCTGCCCACATTACTCCTGTTAGGTACTCGTTACTAGGATGCTCAATTAAAACTTACTTAAAACGTACGGCATTATTCTTCCTATTCAATTTAATACAAACTAGGATGCATTCGAGGAGAGGAATGAGCTTACGTATATCGGCTGTTTTCGTACATTGACTTGTAAGGGATCTTACTTTGCCTAAATTGCTCGTCTATGGAATGAACTCCCTCACAATACCTGGTCTGCGGTTCTGCCAACGAATTCAAATGAATATTTGTTACATAGTATCCTTTGAGTGCTATATGGGATGTTGAGTATGACTGTGCCGGATTTTCATATTTCTCTAATTAGCTGTTTTTCTTTCCTCTGTCTTAGCTAATAGTAGATACTTTCTAAAAATTATGTTTATTTCTAATTTCCAAGTAGCTTGCCTGGCTTATATAGGGTACTAACTAAGATTTAGATCTTGTGTACTTAATTGAATAATAAATAAATTTGAATTTGAACTCCAATACCATATTCTGAGCCACTTCAACATTCCATCAGTATTTAACCCTTTGCATTCCGTTGTCGGCGCTGCGGCGACAATGTAAGGTAAACATTCAGCTCCGTTGTCGCCGCTACGGCGACATAGTAAGATA
The DNA here is from genome assembly GCA_963930735.1 of Dioctria linearis. Lineage (NCBI taxonomy): Eukaryota > Metazoa > Arthropoda > Insecta > Diptera > Asilidae > Dioctria > Dioctria linearis. Next base: position 27,520,923 of record OZ005740.1, read on the forward strand.
AGCTACTACGCCGTTGTCGATGTAGCGGCGACATCTAAAAGAAACATTGTTTTTTTATTTAAATATATATATTTTTTTACCATTTCGTCTCGATGTCGCACATCTTTTAATGGTGTTGGATTTTAGGAGAGGGGCTCGCATCCGGCGGAGCAGGAGGGCAAAAGTTTCAACTTCTTTTGCTTATAACTCCTTATCGAAAACGCGCACAGAGCTCATTAAGGACTTAAATGAAAGCTACCGCATCGGGGGCTACAAGTGGTCGCTGAGTGGTGGATAGGGTGAGGTCGGAGGGAGCTTAAATCTCAATTGTTCGTCCTATACATGTACAAAAAAGTTTGCAGGGGTAATCTCCGAAAACACCCATCTGATTTACTTGATTTCAAAGCAGTTTTTAGACAATCACATAGAAGGACAAGTAGGGTACTACGTTTTTTAATATTTTGTAGGGGAGGGGAAGCGTTGGGGGTAATTAGTTTTACGCTTATAACTTAGCCATGTCACCTCGGGCCATAGCGCTGTGGGTACTCAAAATCCATATAAAAACATATTAGAGTTTGTACTAGATTTTCCGAAAACGTACTAGAATAACTGTTTCCCGCTCTGCAGGGAGCACAGTATACTTTCTAAACTTTTTCTAAAACCGTCGTAATTCTTTGTTTTCACTTCTCCTTCGATCTCCATACACACTTTTTTAGTACGTTACTTTTTTTTTCTAAATTAAGTACTAGATTTTTGCACGGTAAATCACCTAGAACTTGGTAGGGTTAAGTCCGATTGGAAAATCGATTCCACTGTTCATCTCAACTTCGTGCCAGTTACAATTCGTTGAAGATTGTTTTTACAGGGGGTACTTTACGGGTGCGGGATAGGTACCCCCGGAGGGGGTTCTTCCAATTTGGAATATCGCATATCAAATGAAAGGTCTCACTGAGTACTGTCGAGTGGTTTTATTTTTTTCCAATTAAAAAAACTTCATCGAGACGTTTTTCCGCCTAAGAACCTTTTTTCATACAGCTGGGTCCTTTTTCCCCCAGGTTCCTACATTTCGCATATATTGCATCAGTTCTTTCTTTTAACGGCATTAGTGCACTGCTGTAAACAGTTTTTTCATGGGAAGTTTTTTCCCCGACGCATCAATTCTTCACAATCACGAATAGAAAAAAACAACTTTTTCACTCAAAAGACGGCCATTTTTCTCCTTCAAAAAGACGCATTATTTTTCTTTTTCGATTATCTCAAAAACTATTTATCGCACGCAAAAACTAAGTATATACACACGTTGAGCCCAGTAAATTTTCCAGGAAAAACTTGAAGCCTTCCCTACATCAGGTCGGGGCATCGTTGATTTTATATTGGGTCGAGGCATTGTTGTCTGCCTCGAATATGCATAAAATTTATAAAGAGAAAATTTCCAGCAAATTTTTCACTCAAAAAATAATCAAAAGGAATTTTGGAAATCTTAGTATATTTAGCTGAATTATGGGGTGGAGATGGATTTATACACTTAAATAAAATAATATAGAGTTTTTTAGGGCCTGAAAAAAATTCCAGATGTTTACTGGGCGGGAAGGAAGGGGGTAATAAATTTGACTAATATAAGTCATTTTCAAATATGTATTTTTTTAATGCAGTTTGAGTGCCCACATGCCTATGCGGCCAGGTGAAATGGTTTAGTTAAAGCGGCCAGAGTAAAATGGCCGTTATTTCCTCCACCCCCCCTCCCGATCGAGAAACTTAGTATATAATCGACGCAGAATGTAAAATTAGGAGAACCGTTTTCAATAAAATTAAATCTGTTTCTTTTTGTGAGAGCTTCAGGGTTTATTTACCGTTTTTGCATATGTATGGTGGAAAATATCGTAATTCCGACACCACCATAGACTTCGCCACCTTCCCACCGAGGGACCTGAAATTCTTATCAATGATAGCCCCCGCTGGGAGCTTTCATTTAAGACCTCAAACTTCGAATTACGCCACTTCCTTCATGAACTATAAGCATTTGAAATTGAAACTTTGCGCCTCGCCCCTCCGAGAGCTTACGCCTCCCGATAATATGGATAGGGGGAAAGAAGCGCGCAAACAAGAAGTATGTACATACCAAGTTTGGTAAAAAAGTGTTTTTTCGAAATTATCCCCTCCATTTTCGAAATCCGAAATCGAAAGTACCCTATGGAACAATAAATTAAGCTGCGAATCCAATTACATAAGAATCATAGTTTGTTGGTAGGAGGAGATAGCTTTCTACGAAAAGACGAAGTGGGTTGGGGTGAAAAAATAGCTTAATTTTAATCTCGTGTTTGCGAAGAACCGTTACGTCGACGAAATTTGCTACCCAAACAAAAAATATTCACAACAGACCGCTAATGCATTCGCAAGAAAGAATATATACATATATATATGCAAAATGAAGGAAAGGGGTGTATATGACCCAAGTCCCAAAAAATCCTTTTTTAACAGTAAAAACGACCATATGAAGTTTACAGGATCAAAAAAAACCTATCCACTCGATTCCACTCTCTTCCCTCTTTAATTTGATACCCCACACGCCCAATTCGGACCAACCACTCGTGCCAGCCGCCACCCCCCCACCCAACCCCAAGACAAATTTTTCTTCATCTTACTTCTACCGAATACCACAAATTCAACTAAAAAACCGCATTGCTCTAGGGCCATCCCACGTAAAGTTATTTTTTTTATGAGTTTTTAAATCACCGTATACCGTAAAATCACGAAGTACTATTATTAACAATATTTATTTTCGTTCAGTGCAGCTATATTTTTTTGTAAAAGATATAAAGCATTATGCTTCATTCGGCTTTATATCAGAAAAATCGGTTGCTTCGTTCTCGAGATATGATTTTTTGAAAATGTCATTTCATTATAAAATCACGTAGTTTCTAACCTCTCTAGCGGGGAGGTGGCGCACGGTAAGGGGAAACAAAAAGATACGTGTCACTTTGGTATCCTATACAAACTGTAAAAGTTTCATCCAAATCTGGCGTTATGAGCTCACATTCAACACATACAAAAGCTCGACGATATACGGACGAGTAGCTGGTAGCCCATAGTAAAAATGGTTCGGAGTTGCTGATAGGTCATATTAAAAATTGTTCGGGTTCATAAAAAAAAATCGAACACCACAATAATATCAAAATTCATTTTCCTTTTAAGCATTTCCATTTCCAGGATTGTGTAAAAATTCATTATATTCGATGAGAAGAAAATCCATGAAAAAAAAGGACTCCAATTTTCTTGAATAAAATTCAAAGGACTCCACAATTCTTGTTAGGGACTGTAGACACAATTAAAATTGTCATATTTTCATCTATATGTTACTATGAACCCTCTGTTTGTACACCCTGTGCTGTTCAAGCTTCCTATTTCATATAGTTACATAGACAATAGGCAACACATTTATTATTTTTTTTTGCTTGGGGGAACACTAAAAACTAGGGGGAAATTTTTGATTCTGCGCATATTTCAACTAAAGAAGCCGCCAAATGCGGTGGTGGAAAATGAGTAATTCGTGCATCTGGGAAAAACACTGGCTGAAATTTATGACGATGTTCCTCCTTCTTCATGAAATAGAGCCGACCAGATGCTTAAGTACATGTACTTCTCCCGTAACAACAACACATCAAGTCCAGATTCCTAACATTATTTGACGTGACCTTTTTTCTTTTCATCATGTTGACCTTTAAATCACTTATTGTTTCGTGAATTGTTTGTCCAGAAAGTCGAGATAAGATTTGTGGAGATTTTTGTGTTAGTTATTTCTTTTTTATTATATATATATTATTCTTCATAAATTTAAAACATATTTCCTTATTATTATCTTTTTTCAATTGCAGTGTAATCACTGAAAAAGTATTATCAGGCAGTCTGGATTCAGTGAATTTAGTTGAAAGCCCAACAAGTGTAAAGCGGATAAATGACGAATCACCATCATCAAAAAGTCGACTTGAAGAAATGCCTTCATCCTCTAGTAATAAGGAAGCATTATTATTTATGGAAGAAAAACAGGATAACGCTTGGAATCAAGTAGATCCATCATGTCCGCTAGTAAATGGAGATGATAATAATGAGTCAAAACACGAAGAAAAATTATCGCCATCATCATCTCCTATTCCCATTGATTCTAGTCAAAAGTTGCAAAGGAATAGTATGCTGCTTAATGAAATTGCAACATCTATTTCGGAACCACGAACAAAGTATAAGCATGCATTTTTTATTACTATATCTTTTGCGTTTATATGTGTGGGTGTGTAGATAATATTCAAGTGTGATTACTTTGTTTCCAGGGTAACGCCATCCAAAGAAATGAAGGCTGCAATGAAAGTTCTCAACGATTCGTTACACAAATCCAGTTCGAATGCTAAAAATCTTAAGAGTGCAAACACTATCATTCAAACGGAATGGTTTAGTGTATCAAGCATGGACCAAGCGAATCCTTTGGATGTCGAAGATTATCTAGACTGTTTCGAAGAATATTCAAATTCTGTGCTAAAGTATATAGTGAATCTGATAGATTCGAATGTGAGTTAATTTGCTGGGTATATTGCAAATTTTTAGTAATTTGTTTGTTTGTTTTATTTTATAGGGGAATACAGCAATGCATTACGCCGTTTCACATGGAAATTTTGATATTGTATCCATACTGCTGGATTCTAAGGTTTGCAATGTAAATCAAACGAATAACGCAGGATACACGTGTGTTATGCTTGTATCATTAGCTAAATTAAAAAATTCCGCTCATCGGACTGTCGTTCAACGATTGTTTCAGATGGCTGATGTCAATATTCGAGCAAGAAAGGTATTTAAATGAAATTGACAATGATGATATTTTGTTTTCTAGATGAGAAATTATTTTATTTAGATATTAATTTAGAATTTAGTTAGATCGACGATTGGCTACTGATGTGATTCTGATGTGAATTCAGTGTTCAATAGATTTTTGCGATGGTATCATAAGGAAAAATATATTATTCTTTTAATATGGTTACATATTTTAAATAGTTCAATCTTTTAAACTAATTGTAAAGTATTTGTATTCACATTTTCATGGCTTTTAAATCCTATTCTATTAGTTTTTTACCAAGCGATTTCTCTGCTATTGTGAAGAGTGGCAACTCTGTAATCTGATATAGTTAGTACTTGTATTTGGTGGTCAAAATACTACTGCAGTTTAGTCCTAGGTGTATTTGAAGAATAGCTTTATTACGTGTAGACATTTATACATGTAATCTAGGTAAAATCTGTTTGAAAAAAAAAACTGTTTGGGGCTGAAATTAGTTCTCCTCACGTTCAGTATGTAATAAGTTATGATATTCTGGTAGCAAGTCAGAGACTAAATATGGGACGAAAATATTTGTTGACTAAAGATACACGATTGTCTTGCAAGTATCTAATTTGTTTTTAAGATATGTAGATATATTTATAATTGTAGTAAGGCAAATATATTACTGGTTGAGAATCATTTCTGTATGAAGTTATGTGGCAGGACAAGATTAATAATTGATTGTAACAAAAAATATCTAGATCAAGCAACGATAGAGCTCGTCCGCCTTTTCGTTCCCGCCGCTATCGCTGTGACCTGGCACCCAAAGAACGAGTACCCTGTTCTTCCGAGAGGGTGGCGTTATACTCCAAAACCAGTTTGGAAGTTGTAAAAGGTTTTGACAACTCTTTGGCAGCTGCTTGGCTGTCCGAGCAGTTGGTAGTCTCCTTATTCTTAGTAATTGAGTTGAGAAGATGCCTTTTCGCTTCCAAGATGGCCTTTCCATGCTGAAGGGAAAACCGTGACATGGTAGTCGAGGTGTACGGCAATTTTCATATGAGTTTCCTCGCAGAAAAAGCCTGCTCTAGTGTTTTAGATTCGGAGCCGTCTGTGTAAATTATAGGGTTTGTTAATGGCTGAAGCAGCACCGAATGTGATTCCCATTCTGGCCTAGATGGAATTCTCGATTTAAAGTTACTTTTCAGCATAATCTCGAGGGGGTGGTCGCTGTCCCTGTCGATGCAATAGATTGCACAAATTCAAAGATGCATTCGTGTGAAACCCTTGTTCCAGTATGAATCCAGCTCTGATTGAGATGCAGTCTCAGCGCTGTGATTACCGCCCCCTTCTTGATGTGTATTTGCACGCGGTGTATATTGATCTTGACCTCAAGAGCCCGAATGCTGGTTGACTTGATTTGAGAGCGCCACTTGAAACTTCTCCAATATCTTACGATGATTTGCGAAATCCATTGCTTTCCACCACACCCCAGAATCGTAGGTTAACATAAGTCGGATGACGTTATTGTATATTCATAGATTCAGTTTCTTTTCTTTGGTTTGAGTCCCCACTTTTTTCGGCGGCACATTGCAAAGGCCCTAGAGCTTTGTTTGCTCTATCCTCAAGGTGTCGTTTCCAGTTTAGCTTTTTATCTAGAATGATGCCTAGAAATTTTAGCCTGTCCTTTAGCTCCAAATGAGCGGAGCCAATAGAGGGCAAGTTAAATCTGGCGATGTTCCTTTTCTTAGTAAATAGGCCTACATCAGTTTTCAGTGGATAGATGCGCAGTCCGACATCTGTAGCCCAGTGTATGACTATTCCGACCGTGTTTTGCACCAGTTTGCAGAGTTCGGATTGATAACTACCGGTGATTAAAATCACCACGTCGTCTGCGTAACATACCGTTTTTTACGCCATCTGGGTGAGTATTAGCAAGAGATCATCCATAATGAGTGCCCATAATAGAGGTGATAGGATACCGCCTTGAGGGGCAAAAACAATTCTATTTTTCAACATGTGTGTGATCCAGTGTTTTAGGGATTGATTCACTCCATAGCGCTTCAGTAAAAATTATTGAAAGCGCATTCTACATCGATGGAATGAATGTCCCAAGAAGTTGATGCAAACTTTTATAGTAGGTCCATATGTGTAGTTTGGAACCGTTGTTCTGGATGTGTTTTTCTAATAAGATATTACTGTCCAATTTTACACCAAGATATTTTGGCTGATTTTTGTGTTGTAGTAGAAAATCGTTGAATTCTATTTCTATTTTAATGCTAATGCATGATTAGATTTTTATCCGTTTGATGGTATTAATCTCTTGTTTGCGTAATATTTAGAGTACTAAGATGATTAGTGAGAACTTCTTCGGAAATTTACAGGTTTTGATGCTGGCATAACGTGTGTGTGTGTAGAAATTTAAAACCGAGTGGAATTAGCCCTTCATTCTGTTAGATCAATTTGTCTTGGATAGGCCGTGTGATATTCAATAGTCAAATCTAGAGATAAATTCAAGAACATGTATCGTTCTTTCTATTATTGTTTTGGGGACAGAAACTCTTTTTGTTTATTGTTAAAGGATTGAATGTTTGTTATTTCCTACATTTTGGTGTAAGACCCTTTTTAAAGCAATTGCGACAGGTTGTCATCCATCTATAGTATTAAAGCCATAAACGTTACAATTATTGCAACAGACTACCTTAGTCAAAATCATAAAGTAAAGAATGCCAAATGTGATCCTTAATATTTGACATGTTCATTCTTGAGTAACTTGTTTACAAATGAGATGCACCTGCATTTTTGATACCATTTTATAGCCAATGCGTGGAAGGAATTTTGTCATAAAATGATCTTGCTACTTTATTTTGTATCTTGGAATATATATTATGAAAAACTGTTAGAACTTTTGCACGGGCTTAATACGTCTAATATACTTCATCATGGTTCAAAATAGAGCCATCATACTGTAGTGAAGTTTCTTAGTATGACTCTTTGTTTGGGTTAAATTGAGTCTTTTGGGAAACAAACATTTTCGATCTGATTACATCAGACTCTTGCAAACGTATTATGTGGAGGCTGAATATTGTCTTCAGTTTTTATTTTGTGAATCTCTAAATCTTCGATCTGTAATGATCCGCTTCCATCGGATGATAACGAAATGATAGAGGAATGTCTAATTGTGGAAGTAAAAAAGCCTAGTGTCTAAAAATTTACCTTAAACTTTTTCTGTAAATCATCCCTTGTCCGGGGCTAATTAAACAACTTTCTTCTAATGCTTTAACTATCTTCTTTCTATACTATAAAATTCAACTTCTTCTTCTTTCATTTTCAGCATTGTCAGACGGCTTTAATGCTTGCTGTTTCCCATGGAAACTTTGATATGGTAGAGATGTTATTAACTGCTGGTGCTGATATTAATATTCAAGATGAAGATGGTAGTACTGCTCTAATGTGTGCTGCTGAACATGGACATATCGATATTGTAAAACATTTATTATCACAACCAGATTGCGATTCACTTATCCAAGATGTGGTAAAATATAATTTCATGTTTTTTGTGTTGTTGTTGTTGTTGCTGCTATCTATACGTTTTTAAAATTTCATCAAAATCATAATTTCAGGATGGCAGTACAGCATTTAAAATTGCATGGCAAGCAGGACATCGAGATATCGGTTTACTTCTTTACGTTCATGAACAAATGTTACGAAGTAAAATGCCTAGCGGTAAAATGGATCAACGATCTCCAGCAACACCACGTCGACAGAAACCACAACAGCAATCACAATAAAGTTTTGTATTAGCTGTAATGTTTGTACATACATAAAAGTAGTGTACAGTGAGATTTTCAACATACGCCCGTATATTGTAACACGAAAACATTTTTGAAGCATTTACGAACGGTATCTTTGATACAAAACATTCCATATCTGTGCGCATCATACGACATATACTTAGCTATATTCGATCTAAAAAATTTTATTAGCGCATTATACTAACAATGAGGTTTCCTAACACATTTTACGAAACACGTAATATATACTATATATTATATGTATGTCCTTCTTAGGCCTATATATTTGTTGTGGAAGGTTTTTTTTTTAGGGAAATGTGTGTATCTTTTAGGTAAATGGAAACTTTTAGTGTTTGTTTTTTTTTTTCTGAAGTGGTAAAAAACTTAGACTGTGCCTTTACACTACTTGTAACCTGTAGAGAGATTTTAACAAATTTTTATTGTTAATTATTGTGAATGTAATCATAGATGCTATTATGGCTACGATTTTAGTGTTATATATGTGTATCCTGTGCTGTATACAATTAATTTTATTTTATTAATTAATTAAATTTTTTTTTCGATCTGAATTCAAATTTGTTTACTTACTTTACTTATTTTGGAAGCACGTTCTATCAACGAGATGACACTGATGATATTAGCTTGCTGTAGGTAGAAGATCGATTAAGAGAAAATTTATTATTCGTGGAATAGCGTTGCCGAGCCTGCTGAATACTAATCAAAATCCACTAGTGAACATTGTTTTTATAAGGTTGAATGGGTGAGATGTTGAAATGGTGTTTATCTCAAATATTGAAGCTTAAATTATATCGCTCTATGGGTAACATGTAAATCAATATTCCATACCAATTTTGGATGGTGTAAAACTGAAGTATTTTAAGATGATGCTCATCAATTGTAAAGAGATGCAAGTGAGCATATTTTAACAATAAAATATTTATAAACCTCACGTGCTCATTGAATTAGGTCTTTTATTTTTTCTGAAGGTTAGTTATTTCATAAGATGAGATGGATTACGGATTACCAGATCATATTGTCATTATGAATTACGATACGATTAACTGTTAAAGATGGTAATTCCGAAAAATCAATTGATCTATAGAGAGAATAAGATATCTTTGGATTTATCTTGAGATTATGTGCTAATACTCTGCTAATATTATCGCTATTTATTTTATAGACCGACTAAGGTAGAGATTTGGATGTCATCGATGTAAATATAAATGTAAACTTTGTGGACTACACACAAGTGTCAGGTAGGTAATAAATAAAATAAAGAGGAATCTAAGAATATATGCTTGTTGTAACTTACAGGTTAAAGAATTCGTCCAGCCAATTATATGTATAAACAAATTTATGAAATGAAAATTAACTAAATACTGCTGATTTAAGTAGAGATCTAAGATCGCATTCTTACATAAAAAAAACATATTTCATGAGCCTTACATTCTATGGGTGAATTATTGTTTCTTTTTTTTTAAATAGTAGATTTCAATTTGATCTGGTTCTTAAAAGCATATTCCGATGAGCAGAGCATCTGTTATTAAGTCGACAAAATATGTATTAAATGATAATTGATTAATTTAAAACCACACATTGAAATGTGATTTCAGGTGAATTAGTTCTGTAGAACAAATACACTTTTTAATATATCATAAAATTATTCGAGAATTTTTAGATAATTTTTACAATGAAATATTAAGTTTTATCATAGATGGCACAAGTATTAGATATCGCAAGGTATATAAGAGAGGATAAAAATTGTGAAATGGGTGGTGCAGTTTTGTATATATTTTATTGTCTACTCAACACTGCAGATGCGAGAAAAGATTAATTACGCGATGTATGTATAATTTCAAATGTTGTGGTTTATTCCGGAATGTCCCATCAGCCATATAATATTTGTATACTCTGCTGTGGTATTGCATGCGACATCTAGTTCTTGTGCCATCTAGAATTTTTTATTCACTTTTTTTGTTCGGCTCTGCTAACATTTCTAAAGCTAGTAAAACAGAGAGTTCTAGGAAAATTGTAATATCCCTGCTCTACACTCAAGGTATATATGTATCTCTGTACCGTGCTCTACACTCATATTTCAAAGTAAGACTGGTGCAGTTATACATTGGCAAAGCTACGCTGTAGAATATATAGTGCAACCTTGATTTGCACCGTTGAATATATTTCTATTCGTCAAAATGGGTCGCTAATCTGATAAAAAAATTACTTCGGGCTATTTATATGATCACGTTTCCTTTATTCCTTTTTGAAACACAAATTATTAGTATAGTACCCGCCATTTTTTCTAGAGCCCAAATAAAATTTTTTACAGCTCCCAAGCTTTAAAATAAATTTTATTGGTGCAGTGAACTGGATAGAACCTGTTTAGATGAGTCAGTATGCTTCCTCTGTAGTCCGAAACTTGTTGGTAGGACGATGATGATTGGGGACAGGAATGATGGGCATCTTTAAAATTCCAAGGTATCACCTGCAGCACATCTTTCTATACCCTAGATAAAATCTATAGGGTATACTAACTTTGTCATTCCGTTTGTAACGGGCAGAAATAATGATGGTACAGCAAAATGGATTCGACACCCACTCATAATATTAAAAGTTATTTTGATTTTTGCATGTCCGTCTGTCCGTCCGTCCGTCTGTCTGCCTGTGCGCAAGATAACCGAGAACGCGTGTGCTTAGAGAGCTGACATTTTGTGCACGGACTTAAGAAAAAAACAAAAGTAAAATTAAGTTCGAAAATGAGATAAATTTCTTTTTCCACTATATATTTGGACACTGCCTGAGAACGCGTCGATATAGAGAGCTAAAATTTGGTATATGGAGTTTTCATAGTAATAGCAAATAAAATTTCAAAAATGGAAGAAATCGGGGTACCCCTTCCTGGTGTTGCCATATAAAAATTTAGATTTTTTACGAATTAAAAAAAGGGTTTTCACATCGAAACCGAAAACTGATAAGTTCTACACCGAAAATTCGCTTTTGCTTTCACATCAAAAACCGAAAATTTATTTTGGTTAAATATAAAGGCACTTTCACATCAAAACAAGAACAGAAAAATGTAAACCGAAAAACTCAATCTATTCCACTTTAAAACAAGATTTTTGTTCCAATTATTAATAAAATCCAGGGACATTGGATAAACTAAGAATTTTACTAAGAAAATAGTTATATTTATTTGAGATTTTGAAGAAAAACACAACTTTTATGTTTTATCGGCCGAAAAACTTTTTCGGCGGAAAAATTCTTCCGATAAATCATAAAAGTTGTGTTTTTTTAAAAATTCTAAGATAAATATACTATTTTATTAGTAAAATTATTAGTTTATCCTATTTCCCATGATTTTATTAATCATTGGAACAAAAATCTTGTTTTAAAGTGGAATAAATTGAGTTTTTCGGTTTACAATTTTTCGTTTCTTGTGTTTGATGTGAAAGTGCCTTAAGTAATATTTAATTATCTTAAAACTTGTATGATGAGAGCTCATACAAAAACGTATTTTAATTTTACTTCGAAATCCCTATCCATATTATAATACTATAATAAATAATAAAATAAAATAATATAATTTTCAATGTAAACACAAAAGTGAGGTTTAGTACGGCCGAAAAAAATTTTCTTCCCGAAACGTTCCACATGTGGAAACCGAAAAGAAATTGACAGATGCAACGGAAATTTCGTTTTTCGGCCGAAAAAAGATAAAAGTTGTGTTTTTCCTAAAAATCTGAGATAAATGTCCTATTTTATTAGTAAAATTATTAGTTTATCCTATTTCCCATGATTTTATTAATCATTGGAGCAAAAATCTTGTTTTAAAGTGGAATAAATTGAGTTTTTCGGTTTTCGTTTTTGATGTGAAAGTGCCTTTAGATCAATTCTAGCTTTTTTACTTGTTATTGGCTATTTATGAGGCACGTGATCATTCCAGTTGTAATGTTGTAATCATTGCAACAGCAACAAGAACATGAAAAAGTTCACATAATAAATGCAGGAGTCTTGAAAAATTTGAATTATTCGAAATTTTCATCAAAAAAAAGTTTCATGAAATAGATTTATAGTCGAAAATATTATTAATTATTTGAAAATACATACATTTGTGCATAATAAGAAGCATGGCTTCTTGTGGCCAGTGATCGTAACTTACTTGGCACAGTCGGCCACAAACTTCAAGTGGCTTGTGAGGTGACCTTTGGACTAATACTTAAATGCTACCTACCTTAAAAGAACACGCTAACTTAAATTAATAATTCATACAAATAATCTATAGATAAGAGTCTAATATTTAAAAGTGAGAATATTTCTTTAAAAATGTGTTTATTTTAATCCATTTGTCTTCTCAATAACAACTAATCGACAAAAATATAACAAAATTCAAAATGGCTACGTTAATATAGTATAGTACTGTCATTATTTATTTGATGATTGATTATATATATACTTTATAATCAATGCTACATGCGTAAACAAGTCTGAACATGTCAAACTATTTTAAAGTTGCTATTAATTAATTAATAATACTTTTTAGCGTTATGCTTCATGGGTCAAGCCAAGAAACTTGAGACTTCTGCCCCCGCATAAGTGGGGACCTCAGGATCGGGTTTTATATAAATAAAAAAGAAGTGCGGTGTTATTTTAGTGATTGTTTGAAAAAAAAGTGATGAAAACTGATAAATACTTTATATCAAGTGCGCTGTTCTGTCTCGCAAAAACCACCCGCATTGTGCGTGCAGGATTTAACTTTTCAGGCAAGTTTAATTGTTTCGATAATGTTGTAAGTAAAATAAGAGTGGAATAGTTATAAAAATAAACAGCCGTGGAAAAAAATAACATTTTCCAATGTCAGCTGGTTAGTTTACAATTGAATTGTCATTTAGCCTTAAATGTTTAAAATGTTTAAATGTTTAATTATATCCAGCCATACAGAGGCAAAACGAAGAAATATTATAAGAAAATAAATGGGACAAAGGAAAAGTTATAAAAAATTATAAAATTATGAATTTAAAAATTAATTTAAAAGATTTGTGATATAATGGAATCTCTTCTATTGAATTTCTTCAATACCTAGTAAAGTTTCAATCACTGGAAATATGTGCCCGCTTTAAAAATATCATTGCTTAAGTTTTTCTCATAGCCTAACCTTTTTTCTATACATATAATCTAAGATTTAGAGCGATCTTAATTTTTTCTTTCTTTTCTTTTTAGGTAAGTTAAAATAAATCATTCACTTCATGAAAACAAAAATTTGGGAGCTTATTGGAGAGAGAAAGATCGAATTAAAAGATTAGAAGGATAGAAAATTACTGACAGCAAAATAGTCGATTGAAAATTTAATAATTAAAAAATTCTAATTTTCTAATGACTGAATGCAGATAGCATTGTATTTTGCAATGCTTTGTGGTGGAATTTGGAGAAGGAATTGTAATGTAAGCATGTGTGTATAATATTATATTATAGTTTCGAAATTGAATTGAAATTTTGGTTACAAAAATTATTCTCGAAAGTAGATAAATTCATTCGCTAACAGACAATATAGAAATAATTCGGTCGAAACGGAAGAAAATTTGAAGAAGAAATGAAAACACAAATATAAAATTTACATTTAGGGTCGTTCGAAAATAAATAAAAAATTAATAACAAAAATTGACGCACAAAAAAATTTATTTTATTACGGAGTATTTTATATAAACGAATAAAATTAAGGATATAAATGATATATATAAAGTACATAATTATGTACATATATACGACTATGTACATGTATATTGTTTATATTTTACTCAAAGCAAATTTTCTTTCATATCTTTTGAAACTTTATTAAAGTTGGCTCTTTAGTTTTATTCTGACTATATAGCTAATATCGGTTATAACGACATTGAAGATGTAGGTAAAGGTTTTTGTTAGGTAGCGAAATAAATTTAGTCCTCATAAAATATTTATATTGACAGTATACAGGGTGTTTCCGTCGAGGAGGTCAATAGGACAGGAGGTGATAGTACTCATCTAAACAAACAAAAAATCGTATGGTAGGGGGCATATCAACCGTTTAGGAGTTAGAGGGCAATTAAGAAAAAAAGCTAGTTTTTTGCAAAACACCCTGTATATAAAATGTGCAAGGTGTACGATCACCGTCTAATGCTTATTGTATGCAGACCTTCATGGCCTTCCCAACGACTGCTCAACCAGCCCTCTCCTCTAAAGAGTTATGGTTGTATAAACTAAAAATTTGGGATTTTCTTACTTTTTTCTTTTCATTTTCAATGATCACGATTTCTAACAGGAGTGTTACCTTTTCTTGCAGTGTTACATTGAAATCATTTCATTGTTGTGCTTGTGCACTGTAGAAAAAGTGTAGCGTCAAATGACACTGGTTCTACACTCGAAAAATCGGCGGTGTTACACCACAAAACGCACACATCCACATAAAAACTGTCGCAACTGAATATTATTGAGCAGCACATACCAATCTTCAGCTATTACTCCATCAAATTCATCCGCAATCACACCAAAATCTTTGAAATTATAACTTTCATCACTTTTAAGTTATTCGTGATGTTGTTTTTCCCAGAAAATTTAAATCTGACAAATTACACGGATATGAGCTATTACCTCATCGCTTTAAAAGTTGTTCCATTGATTGACGTACCTACACTTTTCTTAAAATATTAATGGAAATCGACATTAAAGAACCAAACTTCAATTTTTTAACGAAAAATCGCAAAAAAAAAAACAAAGTTAAGTTTTTTTGAGAAACAGTTTTTAATTGTCGTTATAATTGATACATGTGACTGAAAATTGCCAGAAAATTCGTCGTTATTACCGGTTGGCACTGACATGTATAAAGCCCGGTACGCTAGAGCCAAGGAATTTTTATTCCTATACAAAAACTATGTAAAAAAAGTGTCATGGAATGCTCAAGGAATTTTTTTTCTTGACCGATTCCTTGAGGTAGTACGCTAGAGAAAAGTAATTCGAACAGAAAAACTCTACTTCCCGATTGACAAAAAGATGTCGCTCTTTTGCGAAAAATCCATTTATGTCAATATTTCTTGAAGAAATAAGTACCGATGCAGTTATTTCTGTAAGGAATTTTGACGGTGGTGGAATAATTGAAAAATTGAACGAAGGAACCGCGATTTTGCAAGAGGTGTATCAATTTTAAAATTCCAAATGGACGAATAAAAATTGTTTTACGTGTATCTTCATTTTTCATTGGAAATTATCCATTACTTCACTTTCTTTACTATTTCTTTATTGTCAGAAATATCACACAATTGACAAATCCAAATTGTCAAAAATTCCTTGACCTAATGTCAAATTTTCTTTAAGAAATAAGTGGAAAAATTCCTTGACCTAATTCCTTGGCTCTAGTGTACCGGGCTTAACATAGACCGCTGATACCACTGAAATCGCTTACATTATCATGGGATCACTTTTCTATAGTTGTCTCTTTTTGGCTTAACGACTCGATTGCACTGAACTTGAAAGAATTAGTTCTATACAAAATCCACCATAGTTCAGTTTCAGTTCAGTAGATTTTCCAAATGAATATATAGAATAGAAATAGGTGACAATATAACATTTGTAATCCTTTCTCTCTTTTAGGGGTAGGCAGACAAAAATTGCTTAATTTTATTTCCTTAAAAATTGAGCTTAAGGAAAATTCGATGTTATAGGAGATAAGCTTCCAATAAAAATAATAATTTTGAATATATTTGGAATTTGTTGAGCTTGTAACTCGGCTTTTAAACCGAAAATGCAATTTGAAATTAAGATAGTTTTCACACAAGCAGTCTATGTTATACATGTCAGTGCCGGTGGTTGATGTTGTAACCGAAGAGTAGTAGTAATCCATATTCACTGTATATCTCTTCCAGGTTTTTCTTTAAGTGAAAGATTAAGTTTATTAAATCCTCTCATAAATTGTTAATTTGAACAAATCAACAATTTTGAGAGTTGATAACATACATCTATAAAGCTTATCCTACAGTAGGAGGCTGAAAAAATCACACTGTCGTCGTCTTCATCGTCTTCATTCATTGATTGAGCTTTCTTGGATGGTCCTAATAATTTCTTCTATAGTACGGTTATCTGATGTTATAACATTATTATTTATGGCTAGAAAATCTTCCCGGTTAATTGTACTAGCAATAGGTAATCTTCACATTGTCGAAATTTTTTATCCATTTTCTTTATCGAATCCTTTGGAAATTAACGAAATTTTGTTTTCCGTCGCAGTCCAGCATGTTTAAAATAACTGGATTTTATGATTGATGCAGTTCCAAGCACTTGTTACCATATCCAAACGTTCAATAAGGATATTATTTTGTAGAATGTACTACTTTTTGCAGCATTTTGAATCAGTTTAATCACCAGATTTGTCCTGAATGTTTACCTGCGATTTGAGGTGATAATATAATAATTTAATAATCATTACGTGTTGTGAACTTGTAATACAGTTATTGTTCATATGAAAAACTATGTACTGTGACTTAATTGAACACGCACACAATTAATTTCGGTACTCATATATAAGAAACATTATTGTACTGGAACGTCTTTCTTCCCTAAAATCAAAGTACTACTCGTCTCGTGGTAATTTGCCGAATGGGGGCGCTCCAACCGGAACTCGTGGCGATGTCCAAACCCGCTACACTAGCCCCACTCAATTCAATAATATTCGAGTCTCGTGTATTCCGCCTGGCGCCCTCACTCGGACAACTTGCAAGCCATTAACTGGTTCACACCTCGAATTTATTCCAAAAATCATTCTTTAAAGCTAAAGTAGGGTGGAAAGTGCAATGTGGAAAAAACGAAAGAAAAGGGTTTGTTCCTAGGAAAAAATAATCTAGGTGTACATATGTAGAGTTTTTCTTGTTGTAACAAATTTTGAAAAGTTGCGTGAAATTGTTTTGTGTAATAATTAATTAATTGTCTTTATTTGCATGAGGGAGGTCTCATGCCATGCATTATTTGTTCAAGAATATGCTACCGTTGAGTATATGTATCTACTTGCTTTGAATAGTTCAGCGGAGTTTTTTAGTTTTATTCTTCCCTCTAATTGGTGATGGTTCCAATTTATCTCTCGCATCAGTTACTGTCGTTTTTTTGTAGTTTAGAATTGTTCTATGAGTTTTTAATGCTATTTTGTTGTTGTTGCTGCTCTTGTAATTAGCTTTTTCTAATTTTGATTTCTTCATTCACCTGTACAATTCGCTCTTACGTGGAGGTTAGTAGCAGTAGCTGAACCTATAAATATAATTCTTTCAGCGACTGAATTCTCCTTTCTATCATACGAGATCTTTCCAATAAATACGCGAACTGAGGTCATAAAAACTTTATTATACAAAGTTTAAGAGACATTAATCTTATCTCCCTCAAAATACTCTCCATTTATAGAAATGGACTTGTTCTCCGTTTTGATTGTTCAAAGCATCTCTGGAAGTCGTCAGAAGTCAGGATCAGGATATTCAGTTGCCTCGTCGTTTCACGTTTTATTATTTCCACATCGTCCAAGTGCCGCCCCTCCCTGACATTTTTGCCTTTTTATCAACGTCATATTCGACGAATCATGTGATGACATTTTCAAGGAAACCGGGGTCTTTCCAGTCGGTGCCGCACGATGGGACGATTTTTGTATACAATTTTATCAATCCTAAAAATGGCGTGTGTACAGACGATTTTCCCAAACTCACTTCTTCAGCAATCACCCGAATAGTGAATCGGCTATCGAAAAGCACAAGAGACTTCACTCTTATTCATTTGAAAAGAGTCGTTTTCTTTAGAGAGTTCTCTCCATAAACAGCTATCCAAATTTCATGAAATTCCTGTTTCTAAAGTTTCACTAAAATAGAATATTGACTCGCTGTTCCATCTGCGTTATCAATCACCATCGTCGACAAGAAAAAAAAAACAAAAACGTGGCACCATAAAAAATTCCTATATTCACTTGTACGCTTTCCTCGATTGTCTCATGGTCACTGGCGCTTCAGTGTGTTCCCCGCCAGTGTCCATGGCCAAGCATCATCTCAAAGCCACCCCACCATAGCAGCTCAGTTCGCGTATTTATCGGACAAACAGACTACGTAAAGCTCAAACCATTTGGCATCTTTCAAAGGACTTCATCGGTCTCTCATACAAGCGAAATGATTTTTAAATTTTGGCATAAGTTAACCACTATTTCAGCAATAGTTTCACGAATGTTGTCCTTTAAATTGATAATTTCCTTTGGATTATTACACATTGGCTAAGGTCTTATAGTCTTGACGAAGCACTAAAGAAACCATTCTAAGGGTGTCAAATTGCAAGATTAATATTACCAGTAAGCAAAATTACATAGGCTGGAAATTTTTTATTTAGCAATAAAATCATTGTTTCATTGACTGTGTGGGAATCAGATGTTCTCATGGTCTACACATTCCATTCAATATTTATTTCTCAAATAAGTTGCATTGCTTATTAGAGAAAATCAAGATTTCGTCTTCAGGGCAGTTTCAGTCGACAACCCTTGTCGGCACTGACAATTAACGCTTACAGTTGGGCTAATTGTTAAGTGATATTCACTGATTCTATTAGAAAGGATGAAGAGTTTCTAAAAAAAATCTAGGTACTGCTACAAATCACCAAAGAAATTCTAGGAATGGAATTAACGAAATAAACGATAACGAGCTTCAGTCTACATAGAAGGACCAGATTCGGACAACGGAATAATGTGAGAACTCTCTACTCCCCAACAACGGCCGGTTAAATGAAGTTTTTATTTAGAAGGGTATCGACACAACTATTGAGATTCAGCAAATACAGGAGGGAAAAATCTTATCACACCGAGAAAATGGGGGCATAATACTCACCAAGGAAGTCATCATGTTCGATCATGTTAGCTATAGTCACCTGACGAGGAAATGTAACCCGGGGCTTACACCAGATAGTACAGCTTGCATTCAATTTGCACTGTCATACTTCTTGCACGTGTAATCCCTACTGCCATGCTGGCGGCTTAGCTTTCAGCGAACTTGCTTGATGAAAATCCATGGTAGCTGAGGTGATAGTAATTTGACATTTATACAGTTTTCAAAATGGCGGAAAAGAAATGCTTGAGAGAATTTGATAAATTTGTTCTGGGAAAATGAGATTTTCTGGGATCATTTGCATTACATCATTTACCACCACCATCCTCTTCATTTTTGTTGGGTTTTTATCATTCTGCTACTTCCTTTATTGCTATAATTTTCCAATATACGCAAGACTTTACGTCTCAATGCCACTTTTTTAGTGAACTTCCATGCAAGATGATGAGACATCAACGGAACTGCCTTCTGTTGTCAAGTTTAAAATCGCGTTTCTAAGGGAGGCTGGCATGCAATCTATCTATCAATCTTGTGTATCTATGCACTATCTTGTGTAACCTCCGAGTAACCTGGATGTGCTGTCAAAAATCAAAGGGTCGCTTGCCTGGGAATAACGGGAGGTTTGTGCACCACGCCCATGGCGGCAGTGGCGATCATTCTTGATTTATTGTCGCTAGATCTCCTCTGGAGGAGTGTAGCGGCAATTGGCGCTATCAGGCTCAGAGTGGGGGGTTGGTGGCCAGAGAGTGGTTTTGAGCATTCCAATATACTCCAGAAGATAGACTGCAGTGATAGGATGGAGAAACTTAACCCAACTTTTGTTGCGGCTGCATATGATATCATTGCAATTACAGCCGCACCAAAAGTTGGGTTAAGTATTTGAGAGTCAGTTTCTTCCATCCTATCACTGCAGTCTATCTTCTGGAATATACATATTGGATTGATTGGGATGGGAAAAGGAGATGGTGGTAACATCCGACATTTTTATTTTTATGGGTGGATCCAATACGAGTGTGTGCGCAGTGGTTGCAGTATACTACGCAGAAATTGCCATTGGTACGAGTCTTATAGATTGCCAGACAAATGTAGTGTCTTTCAGACAGAGCTCGTAGCGACTTACCAGGCGGCTATATTGGCATCTATATGTGCACAGAGTCCGTACGACATATCTACATAAACACTGACAGTCAGGCAGCCATTAAGGTCCTAAATGCTGTGCAGGCCAAATTAAAATTGGTGCAGTTATGCAAGACTAGACTTAAGGAATTGAATGCATGGCACAAGGTGTACTTATGCTGGGTACCTGGCCACAGGGATATCCCAGGCATTGAGATGGAAATGGATAACTCCACCGCAATAGTTTATGTGAGGATCTCGATCGGAGCTTTAAAAGAGGAGATTATCAGAGGCGCTTATCACAAGGCAAGCCTGCGGTGGAACAACAGGGAAATCTGCCGTATCGCGAGTTAATTGTGGCCTACATATGACAGGAACTGAACAAAAGAATTGATTAATGGCAATAGATCAAATAAAAGGAATCTAGTAGCGGTCACTACGGGTCATTGGGCCATATGAAACCATATTACATAGAAGACTGGGAATAGTGGTGAACGATTTCTGTAGGAGCTGTAAGTATTCGGAGAAAATGGAATCCGTCCAACACGGTACTTTACGAGTGCTCCGCTCTGATGAATAACAGAGGTAGGCTATTAGCAAAGAGTTCAGACACAACCTGAGTTTCTTAAGGGAAGCAGGATGGATCTAGGGCGACTTTCAAAATCAGGGCGCAAAATGGATCCACTGCTGGTCTAAAAAAGCAGGTTAAGCACCTTCTTACGGCAAGCGATCTACCTAACCCAATCTAGCTACAGCCACCAGTATACGAGAGGATCATCTCCGATTAAAAAATGATGATAAGTTCATCAAAGTTACGGAGATAACTTCAAAATCACCTTTTGAAATAAAAAAAAATGAAATAAATAAATTTACAGAGTGTAAATTAGACATGCATAGAACCTTTGATAATATTCGTTTGGTTACCAGGTAAATCTGTAATCAAAACAATTTTTGGCGCATGCGGACAGACACAATGTGCATAGCTAAAACTCGAATTTTTAAGCCACTTGTCCAGCGCAGAAACGTATTGAATTCATACAAAACTCAATTTTGCTCCTTAATCCAAGAAGACTCAGACTTGGATAGAGAAAAATTTTGATAAGCCCTCATCAACTATGTAGCAGATCCTGAATTGAACTGAAGGCTATTGCACAAAACAAAATCCAATGGAATCTGCCCCAAGGAATTGAGTTTTTCTTTTGTTCTTTCTTCTACCTTCATTTAACTATCCCAATTGAGTTCTTAGAGCCTCTTTAAATCATGACTAAATGCTAAAGCAAAAAAAAAAGCTTCAATTGAAAGGCTATCAAAAAGGATTTGAAATTTCTTACATTCCTTGCTCTTTCTTTATTCCTAAACATAACATAACGAAAAAATAAACAAAATCAACAAAAATTTCATGTTTCTCCTTTGCCAAAAGTGCCTATAAAACACAGTTGGAACCACACCAGTTACGTGATCAAAACTGCTTTTATTCTGGTCTTTTCATATGCTCTAAATCCAAACAGCTAAAAACTCCGCGTTCTACAGAAACATTAGCGATTCTTGCCGTGAATATTAAGAAGTTTTTCATGATGCTGCTACACACAACAAAGAGATTAAAGTTAATGGCGGCGTGAGCGTGGGCGATGAAGACATTTGACTTTCTAGAGCGAAACATATACATAATTTCCAGCAGCATACATTCGCCGCCAATCTATTTGGGGCAAAAGGATTCATCAAAATAAAAAATATTTTCACCGAATTAAGGAAAGTATGACATTGAACGTGTTCCGCACGAATTACATACACCACCCCCATCACGTCCACCACACATATTTACGGTTAGGCTGCTACTACGGCTAATTCTGAAATTAAATTCTGCACCATTAAATTTATCTCGTTGAGGAACGAACACTCGCTGCTTATTTGATCGTTAAAAATCTCGACGCGGAAATCTTTGAGAATTTATTTAACAAAATTCTCCTCATTGCAGTGGCGATGGTGGTGGTGTGATTGTTGATTACACTAAAAAGGTTACTTTTATTGCCTTTTTATCCTGCTTTTGTTGTTGATATTTTAATCTATGCCCACTCCCCCCTCACCCAGTGCTGAGTAGTCAAAATTTTAACTTTAAAAATAAAATGAATAATTTGTTGGAGAACTTATGTAGGTTAGGGAGGTATCTAGATTCTAGATACCTACTACTACATAACTACTACAGTCAAAAATTTAAAATTATTATCCTTATTAAAGGATACTCCATCTACCTATCCTAAAAAAAAAAAAAAAAAAAAAAACTCAAATCATCCACAATAGGATTTGGATGATGGTTTAAAGAATTTATTCCACCCAAAAGAGCATACATAGTTCATTCGGCTAGAAATATATTTAGTTGGAAAAATTTCATAGTCCGATAGTTACCAGTTCCACGACCTGAAAAATGAATGTTCTGCTAAGGATTATGCATATGTTTCGTTGAAGATAAACGGAATTGTTGCAACCTTTAAGTATGCAAATGCATTATGCAGCTTCTATACAGGATATCGTGGCGTATCGGGAACATTCTTCAATTTTTATGATTCTCTTGAGCAGTCTTGCAATTTCCAATTTTCCACACGACACACTATGTAGAAAATATTCATCTTTGGATTATATATTATACTGGGTTGGTGCTTTTGGGATGGGGTAGAGGAAAGAGTATTGATAAAATGAACATTATGTATACATTCTCTCCTAGGATATCTCAGGTTTTTGTGCATATTATTTTGGATTGAATCGCATAATGTCTGCGCTGTTGACAAGTTGCATTGTTGCATTTATTTAAATTTAACTTAAAAAAAAAAAAAGATTGTTGATGAATGCAACTCAACTGAATGATATGAAATTTAAATTTCTTGGAATTTTTGTTATATAGATAGAAAATTTTTTATCACATATATCTGTGGTCACAAACCAAAGTAGCTTAAGTCAAATTATTGAACTTTTCGGTACGCGGTTTTGAAGTAAACCCATTCATACACAAATAAGTTATCGGGCGAAAAAAAAATATTTTTTACTAAATCGTAGTAAAAATAGTCCAAATAAATCATTTTTGCAAAATTTTGTTTTAGAGAATAACGCGTTTTGGTGTTTTGGAGATGTACATTTTAATGTACATTGGTTATCAGATGATATTGAATAAAATTTATAAGATTTTTTTTTCCAATATTGGAGACCTTCAGAAAAAAAATTAATAATAAAGTTAGTTAAAAAAAACATTTTTTTCATTTTTTGATAACAAAAAGCAATGTATTTTATTACATTTTCTTAAACTTCAACACAAAATAAAGAATTCATGGAAAGTATAACAAAAGTAAAAATAGTGAAATTAATAATTATTTGGATGCGTCCTAGATGCAGATATTATAATTATAGAAAAAAATAAGAGGTAAATGACTTTTTATATTTTTCAATAGTTATCTATGAAAAGCCTCGAAGCAATTTCTCTCCTTCGTAATGCATAAGTGCATATTACATTTTCCGCAATAAAAATGAGTTCTTCCTCCAGATCGTCCAGCTTTACAATTCGTTTTGCATAGCTTGGCTTCTTTTTTGCCATCATGAAAGGGGATGTGGTCAACTTTATCGAATTGCACATCCCTTGTTGGTCTTTTTTCGTTAGATCTCCTTGCCGTTCTTGCGCACGGACCCGGTGAATTATTACTACTAGATGGTCAACCTGTAAAATAAAAAATTAAAACAGGAGGAATCATTTCCTTATTATAATTATTTACCTCGTTTTACATTGCACCTCACCTGCCCGGAGTACAATAAATCATTAGCCACTTCCAATCTAAAATGCAGAAGGTCCAATATCTCATTATTTGGTGTAGAGTTTGCTCGTTCTTGATTTCTTTACTCTGTCCAACTGGAGGCGAGGGCAAAGTCCAGAAAATGTGTGAACATCCGAAGTGTCCACTTTTTCGATTTAATAAAAACTCGATAATATGATCGAGTAGATCTACTCCTCCTATTCCCATGCTATACAGCTGGAGTATTTCGGGTCTGCTAATATTTTCATATAGCTTACTTTTTTTATTCCATCTTTGTGCAGAATTTTCCCTTCCGATACCAACAAAATTCGATGCGAGATGTACTGGTTTATTATCCTGCCATTTCACAACTACGATTTCACCATTTCTGCTGACAACCTGATCGCACGAGCCACGATTTTTTTTTTTGCCATATCCTTATCATCAAGTAATGGCGGATTTGCAAATCGATTAACACGGATTGTTTCAAATACTGTAATAGGTGAAACGTTGTAAAGAAATTATCAAAAAATAACTAATGTGCTTCAGTTGACAATCTTTAGCAAAATTTGATGACGACTGACGCTCCAAAGCCATATTTGTCTAAGGTACTTGTTGGCAGCCCAGTTGATTGCCCCTGGTATAGGAAAAAGTCATAGGGAATACCTGATTTTCCGGCGAGCACATAAACTTTGATGCCCCATGGATTTGGTTTCCCTTTTATATATTGTTTTGTTGACAATCGGCCGGTATATGGTATAATTTGCTCGTCAACGGATAGCAAATCTTCAACTGGAAGTTGAAGACATCGATTTCTTACAGCTTCTATGACTGGCCGAAATTTGAAAAAATTGTTTTTATTGTCAGCTGGAATTTCCAAATTATTTACGCAAAGTAAATTGTTTCGCAACTGACAAGATCTGTTCATTGTCATATTGTTTCTAAAGGCTTGAATGTCTAGAGCGGAGTCCCAATATAGACGTAATCTTGACAGCTTCAAGTACCCTATTAAAATTGTGCAAGCCAAACAATTTTTTTATTTCTTTTTTGTCAGTTCTTTGTCAGGCTTGACGTTCCTGATATTGCCTTGCTGTACATAGAGGTTTGTATGAAATGCAAATGTTTCATAAAGTTCATCACTAAAATACTGCGCAAAATACGCAGTCGGTGATTTTTTGAGGCCAGCCATTCCCTTTAACTCGTACACGAATTTGTATATTTCTTTACTATTTTCGACACTTTTCGTCATCACAGCCAGCTGAAATTTGGCACACAGGTTCATGTCGCGTGACAATTGAATCTATCAAAATTTGAACCGGAAATTTCCATGGAAAACCCGGAAACTCGGGAAAATTTGGTAAAAATTTGATTAGTGATAAATCCGTTTCTGGAAAAATGCAGAGTTTTCCGATTTTTCCGAAAAATTTTCCGGAATTTTCCGACTTTTCCGGAAAATTTTCCGGTAAAAAAGTTTTTTAAATTATGCAGGATCAAGTTCCCTATCAACTGGCTTCATTACTTTCTCTCCGACAATGGTGAAAACTTGCAGAAAAAATCGAGGAAAATTCATGTAAAACGCTTTTCCGGAGTTTTTCAGACCAAGGAATCGTTTGAGCGTTTTGCAACCTGAAGGCCTAAGCACAATTGCGATGGCAGACGGAGAACGACGACGAAATTCCGCTGTTAAACTTTTAAACGCACAGCGTCTTATCCGAGTGCACCAAATTGCGACCAACGACGACGGTAAGCGGGCGACGATGTTGCCGTCGAGATTGATCAAATTCAAATTTTGCCGTCGTCGCTGCAGTGTTACCAACAAAATTAATCGATCGAAATTATTTTGGCTTTCAGTTTTGTCTTTTTGAGGTGGTAGCACGCCGCGGTAAATTTCAGAGAATAATTTATGATTTGCAAGACAGGCAAGACAAGTGGACAAAAAAGACGTGGTTTGAATGGATATTTCAAAGCGTTTAATTTCGTTAATTGCTGCATTTTCCGTTTTTTTCCACACTTTGGTCCATTGCATTTCTTTCAATAAAATATAAAATACTCTTATTAAAAATCTCCTTTTAAAACGCTCGAAACATTTAATAAATGAAATTTCAGCATCTTCTTTCACAATCGTCGCTCACCGCCTGTCGTTGCAATTGTGCTCCTAATCTTTCGGCGGCCTGTTTTGACAACCGAATTCCCCGCTGCCGTCTGCCGTTCTCCGCTCTGCCGTCGCAATTGTGCTTAGGCCATATGACAAAGTTGCGAAATGAGTTGCATAATAATTTTTACTTGAATAAATGTTTTGAAAAACTGGTAAATCAGTGTCTTTTCAGCCATCATAAAATTGTTTTAAAATATCTCCATGCAGCACGTAATAACAATTTAGTTAACGTGAAAAAGGCAGAAAATAAAATAAGTAAAAAACGAGTTTTCAGACAAAACTGAGGCCAAGCCGCATGAAAAGGTAGAAAATAAACTTTTCTTCACACACAGAGGTGGACTCAGATTTTATTCGCTGACAATCACCGATATATTTCAGTATGATCAATCAGAGGTAATAAGTGATTTGATTCATGAAGAGAAAGAATATTCAAGAGAAATGTCCCAATCAAAAAATCTGAGTCCACCTCTGTGTGTGAAGAAAAGTTTATTTTCTACCTTTTCATGCGGCTTGGCTCTCAGTTTTGCTTGAAAACATGTTTTTTACTTATTTTTTCACAACCATCTTGAGGTGTAATTAATAAGATTCCATTTTTATACCCTACAATCTAGATGATGAAATTATAGGACATTCTTAGATTGTCATTCCGTTTGTAGCACATAGATATAATATTGGGAGAGCAAGATGGATTGGATAACCAAGCATGTCCTCACGCGTTATCGTGTACTTAGAGAGCAAAAATTTTCCACCCGGGCTTTAAAAAAAAAGTGAATTTAAGTTCGAAAATGGGATCAATTGAGCAACCATACAAAAATTTCGTCTTCACTATATATTTGAGCTTTGCCTGAAAATGTGTCGACGTAAAGAGCTGAAATTCTACACGGCGTTTTCATAAATATAGTAAATATCATTTCAAAAATAGCCTAAATCGGGCAATCTCTTCTTGCTGTTGCCATATAAAAGTTTTGGGTTTTTTGGTATACTATGAAAACGATTAGTCCTGGATAATTTGATTGTACTGAGAAGTTCTTCAGAATATGAAATTGGTCATAATCATTTTTACTGTCCAACGAGACGTTCCAGAATATTTGAAAAACCATTTAAAAAATCCAGCTTGAACAGATGGGTGACCTTTATGAAATTACATACGGGCATTCATCTGGGCCGTAGGGTATCATAAGAATTGGTCTCACAAGGGAGGATCCATACTCGACATCAAGTGAGAGCTCCAGATGGCCGAGCCAAACTGAAATAATGCATAATGTAGGGAGTCCGGGGTTGAAATTAA
This sequence comes from Dioctria linearis, assembly GCA_963930735.1. NCBI lineage: Eukaryota > Metazoa > Arthropoda > Insecta > Diptera > Asilidae > Dioctria > Dioctria linearis. The sequence goes on from OZ005740.1 coordinate 27,548,682, forward strand.
CACTTTTCATAAAAGCTTTGATAATTACCATTTTCTAGGTATATTCGCAACATTTCGTTTCATTACAATTATCAATAATTTGCTATCTTTCATTTACAAAAAACCAGAAGTCATTATTCCAATTAGTTTAGGAGTATTTTCCAAAATAAGATGACGAAGTTCGTTAAATTACTTTCAACTCACATTAATTAACTGCATACAGGGTGTTTCTTCCATGGTGGTCCATAGAGCGGGAGGTGATAGTACTCACCTAGGAAAACAAAAAATTGTACGGCAGGGGAGGGAGCCTTATCGACCGTTTTGGAGTTCCAGGGTGATTAAGACATTATGCTAGGTTTTCACAAAAACTCTGTACCTTAAAAAAGAACCGTACACCCTGGTCACCGTCTTAAGCTGATGCAGACTTCATGGTCTTTTCAACGACTGCTCAGCTAGCCCCGTACTTCTCTCGACACAGGAGTTATTGGGGTCTAAATTAAAAATTTCGGATTTTGTTACCATTTTTTTTTAATTTGACCGCAATTTTTTTTTGCAAAGCTCGGCCATTGACTGAACTCCTAAAGAAGGAAGTGAAATTTAATTTTGATCAAGAATGCCAAAGGTCCTTTACATGATGGTGCTAATTATTTTGTGATTTTTTACTGATTTTTTTAGTACATTGTCAGTCTCCTTACGATTAAGTTGTAAAATTTAATTATCGACGGCCAAAATTTCTGTTAGAAAAATTCAATTCGAAATGTTCTTCTACGGTTTATCGAATAGTCCATTTTTTTTATTTTTTTATGGATGTGTTTTTATCAAGACATCATGCATACAAAATCTTAAGAAGATCGGATGTCATATACTTATTTAAAAAAATTAAATCTATAAAAATTTTGCATACCCAATTTCTCCATCTACTGGCGCTCTTTGAAAACTCACGGACTAACAGAATCGGGAAGGGAATCTACATACCTCCTTTGTAGTTGACATTTTATCCAAATGAATTTGGTGTTTTCGTTCAAATTCTGTTGGAATTTAATCGCGATAATTCCCGCGAAAATTTGCAATTTTGATCATTTTCCAAAGGTGCTACCCAACAAAACCCCAGGCTACCCTACATTGAATAATTTCGGTTTTGCTTGGCCATCTGAAGCTCCCACTTGCGTCAGTTTCATTCTATACTGTGAATTTGGATGAAATCGGTGATGACAAGTAGGGACTCTTCCTTTGTTAGACCAATTCTAGCTATTTTACTTGTTTTCTTTAGATTTCTTCATCCATCTCGTTAAGAGTATTTTGGGGGATTCGATGTTGGCACCTATTTACAAAAGTTGACAGGCAGGTGGGTGACATCTATACGTTTTAGATTCATTTTGTAAAATTACTTTCACATTGGAGATGAAAAATGGTTGTAGTTTTGCCTTAATTGAGATTTGTTTTTGTAGTTTTATATACGCGGAGTAGCTGAAAAAAGGTGAAACCCAATAAATTTCTTCTGGTAATTTGGTAATTTACGTATCCACGCTATTGAGGTAATAGAAATTCTTAGAAATTTTCATGTAGTAGTTGCTCTCAATGATGACGATAAATTCTTCTCGTGTTAGTCTCCATTTCCTTGATTTGTGTTAGATTTGCAGCAAAATTTATAGAAAAGTTTTGAATAATTGTGTTTGACTTCATCCTGTTGTCGATGGGTTAGCAAGAAATTGTTATCAGCATAATTAGGATCTGTAAAACTTTTCATATTCAAAGTCTACTAAATTTTTCTTTTTTTTCTTAACAAAGTTAAAAACTTGTTCGCGATCCACGAAATTTCCACTATATGATTCCTTTTTTTCTTCTTTCTTCAGTCTCCTTTTGAACATAGACCTACTGTAGCCATAGACTATTCACCTGACTTTGTTATCAGTCCGTATCCGTTTATGTTTAACTTTGTTCGTTGCCTATAGTGGGTAGTTATTCCCAATGATGCGGCTGATCTCTGTAGCTTATTACAAAAAGCGCACCCCGTATTTAAATTTTTTTTTGGGGTGTTGTCATAGATGTTCTATGGATTTATGGCTCCTGCCTCTTGTTAAAAACCTCGGAAAAGTTCCTCCGCTTCTCTGGGGTACCTATATACATACCTATGTATATATTGTGGTGCTGTTGGAAGAGTGGGTTGAGTGAATTTGAATTGATAGTAAGAGTATAGGTAATATGGGAGAGGTAAAACTCTAACAGTTGAAAGGAAACTAGGAATATGCTGGAGAAAAAGGGCAGGATCGAGTCTCGGTGGGACTCGCACCAATGACTTACTATTTCTTCCCACAGCTTGCCCCGCATTTTTGTTATATAATCAATTGTTTTTTAATTCTTGCCAGAATTTCGTATTTCAGACATTTCTCCATTGTTAATACATCTCCAGTTATTGCAGACAGATAGGTTTTGTTTAGCCACACCTGAAACGAAACAACGTGTATTAAAATCAGTATGTATCAGGGTGAACGATAAACACCCACCTGTACCTGGGAAAAGCGTCAGGTCTCACGATCATACATTGAAATCTGTAAAAAAGAAAGCAGGATATTAATAAATGCACATTAATCTAATCAATAATTTATTTAGCAACACAATTATTTTTTTTTTACCATAATATGTACATGTAATCATGTTGCCGTGAGCAGTTCAGGTAGGACATTTAAATATACCTGTTGATAGCTGCCGTGAAGAAAATGATCACCTGTAGAACAAATACACAAAAGTAATTTACCACTTTGCCACTTACTCGAAATTTACTAAAAGTATCATTGAATTTATTAAAATACTAATAGTAGCAAAATAGTAGCAAATTTAATACAAAAAAAGGAAAGATGTATTCCTGTGACACATAACCAACAATTTTTAATTTATGATAAATTGAACAAGTTGTGGCAATAATTACACAGGAAACACAATACCATAACACTAAATTTACTTTAGAACCGCACTCACCTGAAATCACACCTGAATAACCACAAATTCGCGACGTAAACAAACCAGCGGAATGAACTATAAGAAAACCGCGCAACTGATATCCTTCAATGTCTGTCAACATATGACAGATGAAATTGGGCTTGTTTTTCCACTGACATGGGTTTTTCTCGAGAAATACAGCAGTGGTAATAAAAACGGACGAAAACATCCCTATCAAAGGATATTTGACAAAATATATTTTATCAAATGTCAAATGAGTGGGAAAGAGAAAAAGGGAAGGAAAGAGACTAGTAGTAATCAAATTCCACAGTGGGAAAAGATCATAACTACTATCAGAGTATTAGCGTTAAGGAAAAATTAATTTCAAAGCGGCAAATTAAACAGCCGAGATGGCTTCATGCAAATGGCATTCCAGATTTACGAGGTTCAACCTGCAAGACGTTGAATTTGACAAAATTCCACAAAAAGTTATTTGTGGAATCATCCATTTTTTTTTATTTGCAAATCATCAAACAGATCATATTGAATCACTGCATACCTCAAGGAGGACATTGCGATTCTACATGTGACTGCCTCAAAAATTCACCGAGATTTTTCAACAGCAGCCGTTGTTCTTTTTTTTTAAGTAATTCATTTTAATTAATTAATTTGTAGTTGCAGTGGAAGTTTGTAAAAATAGTTTGTGGTAGTCGTAGTTAGCTGTTGGACACTATACGTTTTGAATTCAAGTGACAAAACAAAAAATTCAATAATAGTTTGTAACAAGTACCTTTTGTAGTGCAATAAGTAGATTGAAGTTGTTTCTTTTTTCTTGACGCAATAAAAAACAAAGGTGAAGTAACCGCTCTCATTTTTTTTTGTCGTTGATCTTAATACCGCTATACAACCACACCGTTTGAATTTCTAAGCACATCCAATTAATCATAGTAATGTTTGCGTGCTGTAATAGGCTCTAATTTTTATACCTTAGATGAAATCTGTCCGTCCTTCCGCACGATAGCTCGAGAACGCGTCCACTTAAAGGGCTGAAATTTTGCACACGGGCTTTTTAAAGAAAAGTAAATTTAAGTTCGGAAATGGGCCGAATCGGGCAACTCCTTTGTAGGCTTGCCATACAAAAATTTCGTTTTTCACTACATATTTACAATTTGGTATGTCACGTTTTTATAGCAATAGTAAGTAAAATTGAGAAAATGGACTAAATCGGGCAACCCATTCTTGGTGTTGCCATATTTAGGATTTTTACATACCTATACTATGAAAACGATCAATCCCAGACGGTTTTAATGTACTGAAAAGTTCTTCATAATATGAAATTCTATGAATTTGGTTATAACCATTTTTACTGTTCGATGAACCGTTTTAGAAATATATGCGTAAAACCACTTCAAAAATCATAGTTTCACTTACATACGGGCATTCATCTATGTATGATATCATAACAATTGGTCTTGGACCAATTCTAGCTTTCTTACTTGTTTTTTTTTTTAGCTTGATTCCACGATTAATTGAATTATAATTATTTTTAAATACACGTCTATTTCAGTTGCTTTATTATTGCCTACCGATACAATTATCATAATTATTTTTGGCCTGGATGGAGCTCGCTTATCTACTCATCCAGAAAGGTTTCATAATTACGTAATTCTTTTTATTCGGACGCGTTCTAAAAATATCCTAGGTATTAAGAATAATAGGTTAAGTGTTCCTGGCACTACATCACTCTGTTTATCATTCCTCCATCCTCATTCTTTATCGCATTCTTCTTTACAGAGTGCTTTCTTGAGTAATGGGGAGTAATGAGGGATTTTGTACAGCATTAGTCTTCTAACTGCTTTTCTCTTAGTAGATTCACAGGTATAAAATTGGATGGTGCTATTGCGAGACCAGGTCAAACTTGTAGAGAAGCTATTCGTAAAAATATTACATTATGTGTAGTGCTCAAGAAGGGTGTAATAGAACCTTATTCAGTTAATTGTATTCCATTGTGCATTCCTCACTATGGGATGACTACCGTTGATGCCAGCTATAACAAGATCGTGATCCTCTGAAAATTCGGATATCTTTCATTAGACTTGTACAATTGCGATATCATAAGTTATCAGATCAGTCTAGCTCCGAGTTTACCCTATCCCTGTGACACCCAGATTCCTTTGTTGTAAATATATCCTGTTATATTGGTAGGTTCTAGCTACTCTAAGTTGACGGGAGATACAAATGTTAATAATGAGTTTGCCTTTATGAATATCAGTGACTGGGCTTATATCTTGGACTCTGATGTCATCTTCAATGCTTCTTCGGTCTCTTATTAACAATACACTTGTTTCCTCTGTGAATAGAATTGAATACTTTATTTTTAGTCTCATATAGAATTCGTCCTTAATTTTCTATTTAGATTGTTTAAGGAAAACATAATATTCATGCTTTGCAGTCTGTTGCAAAGACAGGCAGTAATATTTTTTCCAGGAAATTGCTGATCAACCAATAGACTGGAACTGGTTTTGTTTTTTAAGGAGTACTGTTACAAAATCATTCCTGGGTATATGTTATACCGCTAGATTTGTATTATAGTATAAGGTGTCACATTTCTCTTAGTACTATATCCATTCTATTACTCGTCCCCAAAGAGATATAATATTCTAAGATGCAATTGTCGATCGCGACCAAATCTACTTTTTAACATCTTCGTCCTTTATCCTTCAACTACGTGAATTTTTCAGTTCTATAATTTGAGGAACATAGCGAATTCTGTTCCCCCATTTGTAAAGGTATTCAAAGGATTAATCCAATATTGAAATTCCAAGCATAATACGAAATTTCGAAACTCGATTTTGAATCTATAAAAATGAATATGAAGTTTTAAGTATAAGTAAACAAGATATACGTAGATATAGGCACTTTGCCACGTATGAACTTTCTATCTGAATCAATAAAGTCTTTTATAATTACAGAGGAAATGTCACAGGACGATTCAGCAGAAAATTGTAGGTACATCCTCTTACGAACATCTTCTACATATATGGGAGGTGGGTGTACCAACATCATCAATTTGTAGAAAAAGTCTTGACTAAACAAAAATCGGAGAATAGAATGGAAAAGCCATCAAACGATGAAAACAACGCAGCAGAATTAAATTCTCAAGGCTGAACATGAGGACGAAATTCTACAAATTAATGATTACAATTTACAAGCAATCCATCAATGTAAACTGCCTATACATATGAATGTACAAATGAATTTCTGAAATCAACCAGGACCCTGATTAAAATTGGGAAACTTACCTGAAATATAATACCTACTAGAAAATGCCAATGATAGCAACAGGAAGTATTTTCCAGACTGAAGTATCCATCAATAGAGAGATAGAGAGAGTCCTTATTTAGGGAGGCTGGGCAAGTTTAAGAGAATGTTAGCAATTAGGCAAATTGAACTATCCACAGTACTTCTGATGAAATCGACCTACAAACAAACAAAATTAAATTCTATTTTGGGTATAACTGATGAGGTTTTGATGGGTTTGGTTAGATTAATAAAAAAAGGTATACAAGGAATACAAGGTAAATGTCTAACGTAAACCATGATGTACAAATAAATATACATAGAAATTCTCACCGGCTAATGTGATTCTTCGGTTTATTGTTCACTTTGTTTTCGCCCCAATAAATCACCATGCAAAGTTAGCCGGACTGACGCACGTCACAACTTAGGTAAATATCAAAAACTTATTAGGAATGCCATGTAGCTTGTAATATCGTGTGATATCTTGTGGAAAAAGATACTTTTAATTAATTTATTGTTTCTTGTTTTTTTGGATTTTGAAATTGTTTACATACATAAAATGGCAGACTAATCAAGTTTAGAACGATTGCTGGTAGGCTGGTAACATTTAAGGGGCAAACACAATTCCACCGCTTCGATTCGATACGTAAAAATGTTTGGCGTATATGAGACATATGTACGCATGCAATTCTACACATTGAATCAAAATGAATCAGAATGGGGAAGTTGGGCAAACTTCAATTTATACGGATGACATAACCTAGAAAAATCGTTTGTAGGGATTTGTTTATACTCAAAGATGGATGATAAGGCTTTCGTTGAGGAAAAAAAACAAAAAAAGATTATATGGATGGGTGTTAAGCGGAAAAACAAAATCTGGCAACATTTTGAAGTCAAGTTTTGTAAGTTTACCTTCAAAGAAGTTGTGGCGAAACATACGTAATATGGGCTTATATAGAAGCGATCCCCCTAAGGTAAGTGAAGATCCTAATATTTTAAATGAATTGTTTGCCACGAATTCCGTGTCAGTGTTTCTGGCATTTGATTGAAACGCAGCTATTGAAAACTTTCCAGTTGATGGCCTTGCTTTGAGGAATGTAGACCAAGAAGTGGTCTTTCTGGCTATGTGTGTAAATAAATCTGATGAAACAGGGTAGGATGAACTGCCTCCTCGTTTCTCGTTTTTTCTTGTTGTGCTGAGGTCCTGTACATCTGATTACTGATGAAAGTGCGTGTACCTAGTGAAACTTAGCGCGTATATGACCTAGTATGCAGCATGGTATTTGTACCTTGGTATGCTATAAGACTACTGGCGTTAGTAGTCTTGAGACTGGCGTTAGTCTCAAGCCTCTGCTAGCCTAAAGGGCGGATCATAACGTGGTCCACTGCTGTCACCTTATAAGTGTTAATATGATTAAGCCCGAACGGAGGTACCAGTAACGTTTAAGGATCTGCATGTAAGATTCACTGGGAGTAGGTACTCATAATCGTATGATCATGTGATACGAAGCCCTACCAATTGGGTAGCCGACATTGCTAACTTGGTACTACGGGGTTGAGGAGCCCCGAATAGAGCTATTTGAGCAATATTCGCCTCAACATGGGAAGGCCCCCTTGTGGGAGCATCGTAGTGGTTGTGGTAGCCCATATCGCGGGCAGAGTGAGATTATCTGAGTCGGCATGACTTAGGCGAACATTCTTCTCTAAACAGAGTACTTTGTTCTTTTGTCATAATTGCATACTGCGTCCGTGAATTTGAAGGATGGTCGCTCATTTAATGTATGCTGAGAGGATTGGCTCTCGGCGTGGAGTTGCGTCAAATCAACCGGATGCCGTGACCCAAAGATCGGAAGAGATTTTAGGTAGGTCTCGCTTCGACTAGTAAGTCCAATGTCAAGCATGCACTGACATAAACTGGTACTTGTTGAGACAGAATATAATTATATTCTGTCTCTCAAGGGCGTTGATTGTCGCTTGTCTTCAATCCGTGCATTAAGAGCGCCGTGAGATGAAGCCATAATGGCAGGTACTCACGTAATACACATATATACAACCATTGTTTAACGACATGTAAGTCTCCCACCAAGCGGAACAAAGCGAAAAAAATCTTCATTTCTGCTCTGAGCGATTAACGTCCAATTAATTCTCTTTCCATTTAAGCTAAATTATTGGATAAAACTATGTACACATATTCAGATTATCGACTACATTAATAAAAACTGCTATTTGACTATCTGGCAGTATGGATTTCGTTCAAATCATAGATGTTAAATTGCTGTGCTTAAAATTTTGTTGAATATTCAAGAAGCTTTGGAGATAATGACCACCTTACAATTCTCGCATTGCTCGATTTCAGCAAAGTACTTGATTCTATTGATCATCATAAGCTGCTGAAAAAGCTATAACTCAGGGGCTCCTTTCCTTATCATTTATTGTTCAGCTTCAGAAGAGCTTCATTAGCGGTCGTAGCCATTTTATAAAAGTACAGAACACACTCTCTGACTTGGCAGTTTTACATTGTGGTATCCCTCACGGGTCAATACTTGGTACCCTTTTGTTCAGGCTTCATATCAAAATGACCTGACCGACGTAATCCATGACGCTGTAATACATCTGTATGCAGGGGACGTGCACATATAGCTCAGCAGGCCAATTGGCTTAATTGAGGATTGCGTATGCGGACTGAATGAAGATCTCCAGCGTGTTTATGATTGGTCTGTACAAAAACGCTTAGAACTGAATCCTGTCAAATCAAATTGCCCGGCGATCTATAGAAAAGACATTGAAGCTGATAATTTATCGCCGGTATTTATATATAATATAATAATACCAGATTTCGCCTATGTGAATTCTGCTTCGAGCCTAGGTTTTGAGCTTTTTTTTCGAAGTTCTCCTGTTGCAACCATATTAGTCAGTGCTACAATAGGAAAAATATGTGGGTGTCCATGTCGGTTGTGGCTGAGTTCTGCTTTGCTTTCGATTCATAATCGAAAAAAAAACTAAATTCCACTCGAAGTAACCACGGTCCTATGGCCTGGTTTACGAAACGAAGCCGTACCAATTATGTATGTCTCATTTGGTCCTATGGAATAAAGGAGCCCTGGAAAGCTTATCCTTTCTACCTCGGAATGGTGAGGTCCTTTGATGGGAGCAACGTGGTGGTTTGTGGTGACCCATATCGCGGGCAGAGAGAGTCTATTTCGTGTCTAGCAAGTAAGCATGCCTAGATATTCGCTCTCGGCGTGGAGTTGCGGTGATACAACCGGAAACATTGACCCAATGATTATTAAGAGATGTTAGATAGGGTTGGCTTCTACCAGTAAGAAAGTCATGCCTGCACTGGCTCACGGGTACTCATAGAGTCAGAAATGTCTCATGGGGCGCTGATTGTCGCATAATAATTAATAGGCCAGACAATGAACACGTTCTGCCTTACAAAAGGTCAAGGAGAGTTTTAATTTATTAGATTTGTACAGTTCGGTGTCCTCATTAATATTCCGAGCTTGCGATCTTGAGCGACAACCGCTTGCACCGCCATATTGGAAAAATTGTACCGATAACGAGTTTTTCGAGAATATGAGAAAATACATTTTGCGAATTTTAGAAAGGGTAATGCCCATTTCTCATACAACTTTAGGTCCGACACCTCCAGACATGAAAGATGTCTCAAAAGATGCATTATGATACTCTGAACTTATTTTATTAACAATGATTATTTCAATTAAGCGGGGGAAAGCTTTGGCGAGCGGATGTAGCCTATACAACTTTCTTGGGTGAAAAAGTGGACTTTTGGGTGAAAAAGGGACTTTCTTAATTCTACTCGTGATTGCGCGCAATGGGTGAGTCTTGGAAAATAACTTCTTATGAGAAAATTTTTCACAATAGAGCACTAATGGCTATGAAAGGTAGAACTGCAAAAATATTTGCGAAATATAGTAGCTGGGGTATATGTGACCCAAGTGCATGAAATTAGGTTTTCCGGCGGCAGTAAGGTCCAGAGAAAGTTTATTTGAATAGGGAAAAAAGTGCACCACCCGATAGTACTCGGCGGAAAATTTAATTTGATATGCAACATGCCGCTTTGTAACAGCCCCCCCGCCAGGGCTTCTTACCCCCACTCTAAAAGCATACAGAGAAAAATTTTCTTCTACGAATTATACGTGGTATTTAGCTGAGGCGCACAGTGAAACACGTTTTTCGATTAGACATAATTCGAACAGTGAGAGAGGTGCGAAAAATCTAGTACCTCACTTCGAATAAAAACTAGGGAAATAATTAAAAGTGAGTATTTAAGGCTCCAAGTATAGGAGTGTGGGTACTCAAACTTCTATTCAGGACATAAGGAATTCGATTCTGTGCTAGATTTTCCAAAATGTACTAGATCAAACTCCCTTAATGAGAATAAGAAATTCCGGAAACTATGCAGAGAAAAAAAGAAGTCTTATTTTTGTAAGCTGAGTATGCGCCTGTCTGGTTGTCCATTTGTAGAGAAATACAAGGGAAGAAGCATATTATTGGTTCCTCAATTACGAGTTCCGACTTTCTCCAACACTTTAATAAACTCTTAAACCCTCTGATTAATCAAACTAATATTCAATATGCGAAGCTGTTCACTGCAGTGCCATATTTGAATCGGCCCGTGGACTTTGAGAAATATTAAGTGTACTGCAAAAAGCTAAAGATAACAAGGCCCCCGGTTATGATGGTGTGCTGTATGAGTTTTTTAAAAATGCAACTTCAAACTTTAAGGAACTGCTAACTATTACCTTTAACAATATCTACGAACAAGGGCTAGTGCCTGAATCCTTTTTAAGATCCATAATCTTTCCAATTCCCAAAAAAGGCGACCCTAACATGGCGTCCAACTATATGGGCTTATCGTTTATCAACATGGTAATATATATTCAATCTAATAAACCTAATTAATTTAGCCTGGCAGGCAGGAAAAAAGAAGATTTACGCTTGTTTCGTAGACTTTAAGGCAGCGTTTGATACTATTTATGCTTTTCTATAAATTGTATAATGCAGGTGTCTCGACTAAGTTTATAAAAGTGCTCGAAAGTCTCTATTATGATACAGAAGCTTCTGTATGGAACGGCACGGCACTGTCACATTAGTTCGCCACAAAAACAGGTCTTAAGCAGAGGTGCCTTGCGAGCCCATTATTGTTCTCCTTATATGTAAACGATTTGCATGAGGCCTTGGGCGGTGGAATAAATATCGATGATTTACATGCAAGAATTCTCCTCTATGCTGATGACCTGCTAATGCTTGCAGACAGCCCCCACGTCTTGCAGAATATGATCGATAATCTGCAGAGGATTTGCATGGTATAGTCCCTGCAAATAAATCACGGTAAAACTAAAGCAATGGTATTTCGCAAAGGAGGGAGACTGGGAAGGGATGAAAGCTGGAAACTGGGAGAAATACCAATAGAAACTGTAAGCTCTTACAACTTGTTGCAATTTTAAGTAAATGAAACAAGCATGTAATGCTTACTTATTATTTATTAGTTAATAGTTAAATATATAATTAGTTATGCTATACGTTGCGACCAACCACTTTTGACAGTCGGTAGAGAAGAGAGAGGTCAACTTCACTTTAAGTCTGTCCGAAGACTTGACGTTCCTCAGGTTGGTAGCTATGATACAGTCAGTATTGCCATACTGAATGGATATGCAACACAAGTATTTGGGTGTCTGCTTGACGGCGGGCTTATCCTTCAAGAAGCATTTAACAGATAAGCTTGAGTGTGCCAAAAACTCGATCAATGCGGCCTGGGGTCGTTGCATGTGTAGCAAATCTATCCCGCACACGGCAAACTGCAATTATTTGACGTTGTCGCGCGCTCGATAATGTGTTATGCAAGCAAAGTATGGGGGTACAGTCAATTGAAGAAAGTAGAAAAATTGCAACGGTATTTTCTTAAGAAACTTGTGGGTCTCCCAAAAACTACGCCGAACTATATGCTTAGCCTGGAGTTGAGTGTTCCCGATATTTTCGTTTACACACTGCAATCCCACTTTAAGTATGTGCATAAAGTACTCACAAAACTACCTGATAATAGACTACCTAAAATCTTGGGTGGGAAAATCATAACAACTGAGATTCTTTGGTTCGAAAAGTGGCAGGATTTTGCAACTTAGTTCAATGTAGACATAGATTTAGATAATGTTGCGAAAACAATACGGGACATTTTAGATAAGGAGGAGGACTTTCGTGTGAAAACGAAAATTACAAAGGATAGAGAGAGCATAAGGCACGAACTACATATAGCACTTCAGACTATGAGCTCGCAGGACAACGCTATTTCAAGGATAATTATCCCATGGAAAAGATAAGGTATATTATCAAATGAAGGATGGGATTATTATCACTAAATGCCTCTCCATGGAGCAGGTCAGTGAGTTCGCTATGCTCATTATGCAACATGTCTGAAGAAGAAAATCTGATTCATTTCCTGGCAGTATGCCCTATTCTAGCTGAATTCAGAAGAATACACATCCAAAAAGATCGCCTGAACAATAACGAAACAATAGCATTGTTAAACGGTGAAGACTGGGAAGTTTTATACCGGTATACAAAGTCAGCTCTCAAGTAAAGAAATGTGCTAATTGCGGAATATAATTTATAGAAGTATTATTAAGAACACCAAACTGTACAAATCCACCAAATTAGAACTCTCTTGACTTTTTGTAAGTCAGAACCTACCCATTGCTTAGCCCATTAATTATATTTTTCATTTTATATTATTGATTTTTTGTTTTCCCCCCAATTCATCTAAGATTTTGTAAACCTTTCACTTAAAATAAATAATTATTGTTATTCTCTTCATCTGTGAACTCAAGGATAGCTCACCCTTTATATCTTTGATCGGCTGAATTTTTGGTTTTTGTTTTTTTCTTCTAAGTAGTAGTAGTAGCGTAGCATATTTTTGTTGATATGGAAATGCATCTATAATTTTCATTGTGATTTTAACATCCCTTCATTGTCGAATTTATTTTAATATTTGCTTTGGACACATAAACTATTCTGAATTCAACGTAAAACTTCCAGGACTCTATGATAACATCTAAGGGACCGATAATAATAATGGAAACTAGAAATTTGTTGTTAATGTCTGTCAGCTAACCCTATCTTTTGCGTTAAGAGCTTCAAGGCATCAAGTTAAGTTTATTAAGGTATGCATAGCAGAGAGATTGCCTTGGACATAGAGACTTAATAGTGCGTAGGGACTTAAAGCTTCAATTATGTTTAATGAATGGAGAAAAACGAGTACCGGAAAATCTACTCCATAAAGCCATGTATGTATGTACGTGTGTGGGAATAAATATGGGTTATTACGAAGGATACTGGTTATGGAACACCACTTAAATGTTTATGTATATTTTATAACGTGTATATTACTAACTCAGTATCTAACAAGCTTACATATACGTAACATACATAAATTATCCGTTAAATTATGTTAGTGTTAAATTTAAGTCTTTGTTCATTATTGTACATAATACATTCACACATTATAGCCGCAAATGGAATTATAACGAGAGGAAAAACATAATGTTTCCTTTTGTAGAGAAATTTTTCACATGTCTGCATTTCACACAAGTTTCAAATATTACCCTTGGATGTGTCCCGAATTTCAAAACTTTCGCTAGTGTTGGGTGTTTCTGCCTCTCCCCTTTTAAACAAACTCCTTGCAACAGATTGTTCAGAGGAAATTCTTTTATTTGATGGATTTTTAATTAAACTGTTCGTAGAAGTTGTGATGAAACTCTAACAATTTTTAGAGAAAAAGTTGAATAGGAGAATTTCAATTGTACAGAAAAGTAGTTACGTTGGTAGGTAGATATAGATAGGGGTATATGCAAGGACGTACCTATATACATATATTGTAAAAGGTTTTTCTTTCTTTGCTTTACTTTATAAAGAAAATAAAAAGAAAGAAAAAAATCAGAAAGGAATGCATTATGGGTAGAGAGAGTGGTATTTGGAATTTTTAAATTCAATATGAAAAACTGGTGTTGATGACATGTTTTTCTTGATAAAAATTGTAGTTAAATGAATAAAATAAAATAAATTTTGAGTCGTAAGGAAGAGAAAAATAATTTTTGAATTAATGGGAAGTCCTAATATGTATATAAATTTTAAATGTTAATATTGTTTAATGTAATCAACAGATTTTTTTGTTGGCACTTGGTGAAACCTCATTTTCAATTAAGGAAAACTAAAACACTTGTTAAGTTTCACAGAAAATATTTAAAATGGTTTATTTAAATTTAATTTAATTTAATTTAGGTATGCCTAACGCGTTCCGATCTCAAAGATCATCATCAGAGGACTAATTAATACATACAGCTTTTGAAGCCATCGAACCAATCATCATTACTAGGGCTAGGAAGTTGATAACCTTAAAATTTAGAAAAATGACAATAAAAAATGCATTTAAAAAGTGACAATAATAATTAAAAAATTAAAAAAATGCAACTTACATACATAAAAAATACTTTTGTATTTCGACATTTGTAATGTAGATACATACAGTTTTTTTTTTTTTTTTTAAATCGAAAAATTAATTTTTTTCACATAAATAAAAAAAGGAAAACAGAGAGAATTCCCGTCTAGAAAATAATAACGAAATAAATCTGTAAAGATTTAAACGATCAGGATATGGAAATAATTAAATCGCTGAGTATCTACTTATGTTGAGGTATTACAATGAATTACGAGTGCGATTTCTTTAAGATGTTCAAATGAAAATGAGCGTCGATTATCTGACAGCACATTTTTGTACATTGAAAAAGATCTTTCCATTTCCACAGAAGTAATTAGAGCGTATTTGAAATAAATAGAATCAGCCAATTATAAATCCTCTACATCATTATCTAAATCCCATACAGTAATCTCTCCAGTAAGTACTTGTGATATCTTGGACAATGTTTTAAAACCGGAATTTTTATCCCAAACTTTGAGAAGTTTCCCATATACAATTGCAGCAACATCTCCCGGATTTTAATCATTAATTCATCTTGGGATTTGTGTATTAGACGAATGAAATCAATAAGCTTTCCGCCTTTCCTTTCCAATTTATTACATAATAACTTCTGATATATGCACAAGATCAGTTTCTATTTTATTATGTGAAATTATATCTTGTGCAATTTTAATTGCCGCTGAATCTTCCACAGTCAAAACTGGAAATTATATCTTTGAGAACGTCAAAATGTTCAGAGAAATACTTAGTAGCCTTTAACCGCGTTCCCCAGTGCGTTTATATAGGATGTGGTGGAAGGCGTATACCTGGAGCCTTCAACTTAAATTGTTCTGTACGAACAGGTGCTTTTAAAAAAATCTTCTTTACACTTGCAATGAGTCTATCTCATTCTGGATAATTTCGTGAAATCTCTTCGGCAGCTCGATGGAAACCATGAGCTAAGCAAGTAATATGTGCCATTTTAGAGTACGATTCTTTTAAACTATTCGCTGATTTTACCATATACGAAACGGCATCCGTCAAAAAGAGTAAGACGTTGTTGTGCTTAACTCCATCTGGCCAGAGAAGGAAAAGCGATTTGTCGAACAGCTTACATATGGCTGACGAATTAGCTTTCTCCAAAATTTCTGATGTCAAAAGAAACTCGTCACGTTCTACTATCCCTACGATAACATTCGCTACATAGCGGCCATCGACATCCGTTGTTTCACCGATAGAAATCCAAATATTTTTTTCTTTTGCAATGTTCCTAACCTGGCTTATCATTTCATCATAGCAACGTTTTCCTTAGCGTGGACTCGTCTGGAACCGCGTTATTTGTATATTTTACCAGAAAGACTCGAAACTTTGGATGATTGATTTTATTTAAGGGATTATTAGCTGACAGTAATGCCTCGCATAGGGTCTTTGAATATGTCGAAATTTTGCTTGAGGTACATTGTGAAAGTTTGTGTTTTCGCATTTAAAATCTCCAAGCCGCGCTTCTGTTTCTCTCCGCCAATGTGTTGTTGAATGCAGAAACGTTTATACCAATTAAACGAGCTGTCAGCCTATGAAATTTTATTTTAAAATATAAAATAAATACTAGGGATATGATATACTCATATATTCAGTACCGTTACATTAGAAAAAATAATATAAAAATTAGAAAAATGATCTAAAATAATGGGAAAATGACTTAAAAGTTGGGAAAAATGAGCAGATGTGAGAAACTGTACAATATGACAGAAAATGAAAAATAAAAGACATGTTTTTAGAATAGTAATACCATAAAATAAGTTTGTGTCATAATTAGCATCACTTAGCGACGCATAAAAAAAAGATGCAATTTCATCAACTTCCGAGCCCTAATCATTACCAATATATACCAAAATGAAAATTACATACAAGCAAATATTGAAATTAGAAAACTATGTTAATCCAACAAATGCGGACTTAAGAGAGGGCTTGCATTTTTGAAATCAGTCTGTTCGTTTAACATAAAACTGCCTTTCCTCTTTCTGCACGGATTTCTTTAATTTCGTATTTATCTAACAATCTCCCGGTCGGTAGACTATGCATGAGTTTAACATTATTTTCAATTTTGTGCTTATTGCACATTAGATGCTGATGTACATTAGAAGCTTTGCAACTAATGTGTTCCTTCAACCTAACTTTTAGTTTCCGTCTTGTTTTTCCAACATAAATGGCATCGCAATCGTTACAAGATATTTTGTAAACTCCACGTTTTTCTAAGTCATCAACCTCAGGCCTTAACTTATTGTTAACCAATAATTTCCTTAAGGTTAACTTGTTGGAAAAAGCAGGCAATACGTTATTGTGTTTTAAGGGTTTAATTAATTTATGTGACACATCTCTGATAAAAGGAATTTTCTTATGTTTCATGTCACAATTTTTGTTTTCTTGAACGACAGGAAAAATCAAAGAAAAGTTTTTAATTTTTAGTTTGTTCCTTAGTAATTTGTCGATTAAGCTATTAGAGTATCCATTATTCTTCGCGATCAATTTAATAATTTTTATTTCATCTTTAAAATTATCTGGTGATAATGGGATAAATATCATGTATCATAGAATAAAAGGCTGATAACTTAGTGGACCATGGATGTGCAGAGTCTGCAGGAATTACAGCATCAAAAACGGTATCTTTTCTAAAAATTTTAAAATTAAATGAGTTGTCAGAGATAGTAATTGTCAAGTCTTAAAAATTAATTATTTTATTAGAATAGAATAGAATAGAATATTTGTTTATTTGGGAGAGATTCTACAAGATTTACATATATTTTTCTTAGCACCAATTAGAGTGGAAATACTGAATAGAAATAAGTAAACTAAATTAAATATTAATACTACAACAATGATAATAGATGGGAGAGAAAAAAACAATATAAACAGTAATAAAAAATAAATTATACAAAAATGAATTACGAAAAACAATTATAGTAAATGAAAATAAAATAGGATAAAACCAAATTAGATAGCTTCGATAACAAAAAAATAATCTGCGCGTGTGGGTCACAACAGCAAAACTACTTACGTCAAAAAATTTACAACAAGACGCCTGAAAGTGCCGATCGAGTTAGCCTTCTGGATATTGTGTGGTAATGAATTCCACATTCGTGTGACTTGAACAATGTAGGACCCATCAAGTACAGAGGACTGAAAACGAGGTATTTGCAGTTTATAGCCTCTGGCAGAGTTCAAGGGTTGAAACATGGTCCTCAAGTAAGCGGGCTGAGAGTCATGCAACAGATTGAAAAGGAAGAATAATGCTCTACGCTTTAGATATACTTCAATAGAGCAACCTAGCAGTGCAAAATTCAGGTGAGAAACGTGATCGAATCTTCGTAGGCCGAAAACAAACCTTACACAATCGTTAAATGCAACATGTAATTTTCTGGAGCAGTGCGAATCTAGCTTCGGGAAAACAAGTAAACCGTGTGTGAAATGCTGTAATATTAGGTACTTGACAAGATGACAGCGCATTTTAGGGGTGAGCATTTTAGTGGACAACCATAGACGACGTAGGATGGCGTAGATCTTAGATAGGTTTGAGTTGACGAGATCACAGCACTTCATATTGGAGTTAAGGGTGACCCCAAGGTTACGGACTTTATCCACATAGGGGATTGAAGATCCATTCAAAAGAATCGGAGGAAGGGATGAAGAGTCAAGAGTGCCGAAGGAAAAGGCGATACACTGTGACTTGCCTGGATTAAGATCAAGTTTATTGGTAATCGACCAGGTATATATATTATGTAAATCGTCGTTCATCCGAGCCGCACAGTCTTCGATAAGACCAGGTGGGCGACTGAAATAAACTTGAACGTCGTCAGCATAAATGTGAATGTTGACATCTTGAATTATATCCGGCAGATCGTTAATATATAGACTGAAGAGTAGAGGACCAAGAATGGAGCCTTGTGGTACTCCAGAAGACAGAGGAACAAAATTTGAGTGATTACAGTCCCCAAGAGTAATCTTTTGTGATCGCCCGATTAAGAACTCCTTGATTAAGTGAACAGATCGACACAAAAATGGAATTTATTAAATATTTTTTTTTCACAGGCTTACATGGCAAACACTGTCAAAAGCTTTGGAGAAGTCTAAAAGCGTCAGAACGCAAATCTCTCTTCTATCAACTGCAGCGCGTATGTCTGTGGTGACTTTAACGAGAGCACTTTCGCAACTATGCTTGGGTCGAAACCAAGATTGGCAGCCACTTATAAGATTGTTTTGCAGTGTGTACTGTTGAACCTGCCAGTACAGTAGCTTCTCCAGAGCCTTCGACAGGAAGCAGAGGATGCTGATGGGCCTATAATCAGCAAGAGCTGTAGCCGCAGCCTTCTTTGGAATAGGTAGTACGTGAGCTGATTTCCATGCTTTTGGGAACACCGACTTCGTAATGCAGGTATTGAAGATATGTAAAAGTGGGCCAATAATGAGCGGAGCAATTAGCTTCACAAAACGGGGAGACATATTATCAGGGCCGACTGCATTAGATTTAATAGCGAAAATTGCATTCAAGGCTTCAGTTCTATCCACTCCCCGGAAACTAAAACCACTAGAGCTGGAAGAAGAATCTAAGCCTGCCAAGAACAACTGATCGTTGTCTTGAGATTGATGACCAGCTATGAAGAATTCGTAAAGTTCCTGAGGGCTCAGGTTGCACTTAGCCGTTCTGCCTCCATATACGCCAGCATCACGCACGTTACGCCATAACGTTTTCGGCGGAACACTTATATCAAACTTACGCTTATAATACGTACGTTTAGCCTCGCGAATTTTTACATTGACTTTGTTCCTTAAGACCGTGTAAAACTTCCGACTTTCAGGAGTCTTTAATCTACGATACCTGGAAAAAAGAAATTCCCGCTCAGCAATCAAGGATTTTATTTCGACGCTGAACCAGGGGCAGTATTCGCTTTGTATTGCCTTAGTGCGTAGCGGTACATACTTATCATAAAGGTACTGAATGGAACGATTGAGAAGGAGAACCTGGTCATCAATATTCGATTGGATGTAAATATCGTTCCAGTTATAGGACCCGCATTCGGCGAGAAGGGATTCCAAGTCAAGGTTGTTGAAATCTCTGTATCGATAAAAAGACAGGCTTGGATTTCTATTGACTCTTACATCACAAGAAAGGAAAATAATATCATGATCTAGGGAACTAAGACAAAGTTGATTAAAAAAGAGCACTAGAGAGGGGTCAGAAACAAAAAATAAATCTAGAAGGGATGGATTATTGCAGTTATGATAAGTCGGGTAAGTATTAACTAGGTTCAAGTGCGCTGTTAGCATATCGCATACAAAATTGTCAGTATTAATGCCGTTCTTGAGGATGTTGACATTGAAGTCACCTCCTACTATCAGGTTAGAACAGCGCTGGCTAATAGATGACAGAGACATAAGAAACTCGGAGGAATTATTACGATTGAACTGACCTGGAGGAGCGTAGACTACTCCCAAAGTACATATATCAGAGCCTGTATCGACCTCAACACATAGAAACTCAATCAAGCTGCCACTAGATTTGCAAACTATCTTGGCTTCAAGATCCTGTCGCACATATATAGCAACGCCACCGCCAATTCTACCACAACGATCATTCCGAAATATTTCATAGTTTGGGAGTGAAACATGAGAGGATGGGACATCATCTTGGAGCCAAGTCTCACTTACAAGGATAGCATGAAGCTTGGGACACTTTAAAGTGTTCCGTAATTCGTCAATTTTAGCCCGCAAGCTGCGTGAATTAAAGTGACAAATATTCATACCCTGAAACCTGTTACAAAACACATTCAACATAGATGCTACATTGTTCAGAGGATATGTGTTATGACTCATTAATAAAACAAGAAAATAGGCCCCCAGGCGACACGAACAGACGCGCAATACATATAACAAAATGAATTAATCGTTTCTGACAAAAAAATGACCCACACGCAGCATGAACTAGGCTAACCTTATAGAACAAAAAAGTCTTATCTGATACACTATAAAAAAAAAAACAAAAACATAATTAATTAAAGTGAGTAAGTTACAAATGAGCAAGTACAACAAGTAAAAATAGCATGAGACGTAAAATATAACAATAACAATAATATACGAGATCATAATTTCTTCAAAAGAAACAAAAGAAAAAAAGTAATCAAAAAAGTAACTACGCATTCGCTTCTGCATGTTTCGCATCCGTTACGACGCATTCCAGATGATCTTGTGACATGACCTTGATTGGTGGATCATCGACTCTTATCCGCACATAAACTTCTCCAAGTCTAGTAAAGGCAGCGCAGAGTTGATTTTCCCCTCGCAGCTTAAGAGCAAACCTAACTCTAAAGTAGATTTTATATTATCGTCAAGTTTATTCAATATAATATTCAAGAAATATTTTAGTTGTCGCTCAGTGCCCGTCCATAGACATAAAACATCGTCTACATACCTATACCAGGTATGTACGTGTGCCAAAATAGGAGAATTAAAAGAAAATAATGTTTGCTCCAAATGGTCCATAAAAAATTCAGCATAAAAAGGTGAAGAGGCTGACCCCATAGCCAAACCATCCATTTAAACGAAAACAATTTTGATTAAAACTTGAATCAATAAGGTCAATATATTCGTTAACTAGTACTATGTTGTGGATTTTCTTTCGAATTCTATTTATTAACAACTCACGACACCTATGGACTGGTACAGACGGAAACAGATTGGACACATCAAATGACACTAATTTAGCATTTTGTGGGATCTCCAAATCTTTAATTTTGTTAATTAATTCAATAGAATTTTTTACAGAATATTTAGGACTAAAACCAATTACGTTAGGTATTGTATTACTCAACCACTTGCATAGTCTCTGAGAAGGAGAGTTAAAAGAGGCAGATACTGGCCTTACAGGTATGTTGTCTTTATGAATTTTAGGTAAGCCATATAAAATTGGAATCGAAGGATTACAATTTTTTAATTGATATTTTAATCTGTTATCCAACAATAAACTACAGCTATTTAAGGTACAAACAGCATCTTTTTGGTATTTATTTGTTGAGTCTAGTTTTATTTCCCTAACCTGCATGGTTTCTAAACAGTGAGAAATTTTTTCTAGATAATCAGTCTTACCTAAAATCGTAACCGAAGCCCCCTTATCCGCCTTTGCTAGAATTAGATTATTATAATTGATTTTACTTTTCAAAATTCTAATATTCCTACCGTCTCTTACAATTTTTGAGAAATCAGATTTCACTACGTTATCTACATCATCATCCAACGTCGCATCAATGTGAACCGCAAGGTCAAGTAGTTGATTTTTATCAGTCCCCAAGTTGGGTGCATATTTCAAGCCTTTGCTTAAAAATGTGGTTCTTGGTCCGAAAATTGCACAGATGTTAGCTTAATGTCCTTTGGATGAAATTGAACATTCGTCATACCATTATTAGCCGGGTAGATGTTACGTGCCCTCAGTACATCGAATTTCGAACTTTGCCGCACATACTGATCATGCGCTGTTGAGTTAATTTTTTCATTGCACTGGGAATATACCACGTCGAATTCCAATGGATTAAGTAACCATGTCAATTGAGAGTGTATCACTTTTAATATTATTTAAATTTTAAATTATATATTTCATAAAATATTACGGCAAACTTTTTCCAAACTACCAAACATTTTAACTAATCTCCTTCTCTTATAAATATCTTATAATTACCTCCTAAATTAATGTAAAATTTATACAGATCACGCTATACGTATAATGTAATAAGGTATGAAAACAGTTTTTTTAAAGGAATTATTTTACTCAATTGAATTCCTACTGCTAACTACTAATATCCGAACTTTTATTGAAACAAAAATTTTAAAATTGGTCTAAGACCATTACTATTACCCAAAAATATTTTTGTGTAAGTCGATATTACCCCACATTCTGAAAAGCAAAAAATAAAGCATGGTACCTTTAGATTTATTTATTATTCATTGAATTTATTGGAATTTACATGAAAATAAAAATAAAAAAATAAAAATAAATAAAAATTATAAACAACATCATTCCAGACGACTACACGTTTTGGAGAAATGATGTTGTTTCATCTTTAAGGGCAATTTGAATACAGTCTACAGCGTTCAGTCGATTTCGGTTCTTCGTATTTTTATGTTCATTAAAGTGGAAAATCCTTGTTCGCAAAGGTATGTCACTGAAAATGGCAGCAACTTTTTAATCGCCTCCTCATGTGCTATTTTGAAAGTCTTTGCAGCTTCTGACATCCAAAAAGACGACAGATCTTCTTTGCTCTCAAATTGTATGCGAGCATCGTTACTGCTTCTGCCAAGTCTTAACGTTCTTCTGGTATGTTAGATACTTCACATTTGAAAGGATCAACAATCCAACTGACAGTATGTAGGTCTAAATCTGGAAAGTAATCAGAGAACCGCGCTCTGTGAGTTTGATAACATGCCTTGACGTCATTAAAAGTAATATTGCCACAATATTCCAAAAATAAAGCTAACTTTGACAAAGAAGCTATCTTGTTCTGTTCTGCTTTCTGTCTCCAATACAGAAGCTTTGCTCCAGATGCTGACATTTTTTCTCTGGTTGAAAGTAATATTAAGATATTTCCCTTGCAATGTTTTGTTCAACACATTAATATGCTCAAAAATATCAACTAAATACGCCAGATATGCAACCGATGAAGAAATGTTAAATATATCTGCGAGAATATGCTTTTAATCAACCATAAAAATTTCAAGTTCAGTTTTGAGAGCCCATAATCGATTCAGAACATTTCCCCGGGAAAGACATCTCACTTCTGTAGATCAGTCTTGACATCTGTAGATCAGTCTTGACATAATTCACGAAAGAACCGCGTGCTCAGTGCATACCCTATAAACGCATTAACAATCTTTATGACAACATGCACGACAGCTTCCTGTGTAGGTTCCAAATGTTTCACAAGAAGTACCTAACGATGGATCATACAATGATTAACTTCAATTTTTGGGTTATTTTTTTTTGATGAAGGCCGAAAAACCATTAATATGACCCCCCCAACGTAGCTGGTGCTCCATCAACTGATACGGCCAGGGGCGGATTTGATCACTTGGCCGCCCTAGGCCTATGGAAGATTGCCGCCCCCTACTCCCTGTAAAACACGAAAAATTGAATGATCTATATCCAGTGAAGGGACCCCAGGCTAGAATTAGCGGAGTAGGCTGCCTCATAAATCGGAGTAGATTTGAAAAAAATGGAGTAGAATTAAAAATAACACTTTCCAACGAATTATTTTATTTAAAAAAACGAAAAAGTATAAAAATGTAATGAAATACCCACAACTACAAGAAAAAATCAAAAATCATTCAAACAGCAAAAAATTCCATTCAAATTAATAAGTTAATAAAACTCAGGGAACATAGGAACAACATTTCTTCGGATTTTACACATTTTTGAATTTTGTGTGGGTTCACAGAGGGCGCGTCTACTAAAAAAAAAATATTCCCACCAAGTTTTGCCGCCCCCTAAATCTGCCGCCCTAGGCCCGGGACTACTCGGCCTATAGGGAAATCCGCCCCTGGATACGGCAATGCAATTTTTCCACATTCCTCTTCAATTGCATGTGCACTTTTGTAGCGAACATACACCATCAGCTGTGAATTACTACTGACATCTGTAGTCTCATCAAGCTGAATAGCAAAATATTTAGCCTGTTTTAATGAGAAAGTAACTTGTTCCTTCTCACTTTTTTTGCTAAGATGCGAATCCTATCTTTTATACTTCTTGCAGACAAGGGCACTGCATTCAATTTATTCGCCTCTTTCTGACCACTCATTTCGCCATTTTCACAGCTGCTGCTTTAATTAAATCGTCACCAATAGTAGTATACGGTTTTTTGTTTCGGGCAATAAACCAGGCTACTTCAAAGCTAGCTTTTGATCCTGATCGTTGATCGAAGGTACCTGGTACTGTTGCAGTTCAGTTTTTGCCTTTTGACAGACTTTTCTAAATTTACAAAGTATTTCCTTGGTTTTGAAAACAGATGTGAATGCAAACTATGGAAATGTTTTTCCAATTGACTTTTTTTGAAAGATTCTGTAGTCAGCACTTTCAAACATACAACACACTGTGGTGTATGACATCTTTGTCTTCTATTAGTGTAAAGCCATAATTAAGGAATTTTTCCTTGTATGTTCTTTCATATTCTTATTTGCTGCCTACTGAAGGGTGAAAGAATCAGTGGTTGAAAAACTCTAAGATTAAATTAAATTTTCAAACAACGGCTTACCTTGATCGTCGAAATAAACATATATTAATAAAAGCTATTTTTTTATAAAAATCACTACGTCCGAACCGAACGTAAAGAAAGTCAATTTTATACTGCGTATTTTAGTACATATATTAGAGGAATTTTCATCTCCCTATGGCAGCACCAAGAAGGGGTTGCCCGAATTAGATAATTTTTGATATTTTATTAATTATTTTTATAAAAACGTGGTGTACAAAATTTTATCTGTCTAGCAGCCTTAGATCAAGATAACGCTACCATTTTAGATCTGCTTGATTTCTCAAAGGCATTCGATAGTGTTAATCACAGCTTTTTACTGCATAAGCTATCTAATTTTCTTGGCTTTACTGCTTCCGCTTCTGCCCTAATTGGGAGTTTCTTCTCGGAACGCCATCAACGTGTGAAGGTGGATGATAAGTTGATGGATTCATTTCCTCTCCCAACTGTTGTACCGTAGGGTTCAATCTTGGGGCCATTACTATTTAGTTTATTTATCAATTACCTTCCTCTAGTTGGGCGTGATGTCAGGATTCACTTATATGCAGATAATGTCCAGCTATATCTGAACTGACCTATTGGACTGTTTGAAGATGGTATCGTACGTACGAATGATGATCTGAGCAGAATCAGGGCGTAGTCCAAGATTAATGCATTGAGATTGAATCCCTCTAAGTCTCAATATATTATTTTGTACGACAGTTCACTACATTTGTCTGATAACGCACCCGTAATTCTGGATGGTAAAGCATCATGCTTTCAAGAAATAAAGCAAAGTGAACAATTATGTATCGTATTGAATCAATAAATGAACTTTTGTTACAATACAAAATCTAAGATTATTAAAATTTACTCAGGACTTCATAGGCTCTGGCTCTCTGCATTTTTTTCCCACAAGCAACTCACTTAAATTTGGTTAAGGCACTAATCGTGCCGTACTTCATTTACGGAAGTTTAATTTTCCCTAGACCTGATAGCGTTTGTGCATGTAAAATGGAGGATGCGCTCAACGATTGCTTACGCTTCATTTTCGGACTTCGCAGATGTGACCATATCTCGTCTTGGTGTTCTTCTTTAACCTGCAAAAAAATAATGAACCAGAGTATGTGCGACTAGACGTGTCATTTTCGCTCGCAAGTTTTTGTAGTTTTTCTATCCCTGGTTTTTTTAATTTTCAATATTTTCACATATAAATATGGCTACAAAAAATTCGTCTTCAACTACACCTACAGCAAATACAGTCACACACAAAGTAATCCAGCCACTAACATCCCTGATTGTGTTACAACAGCAACAACGAAAGCATCGTTATTGACGTCAACTTTCGATGATTAACAGCATTGCAAAGGAGCTGACTGAGGAGGAAATCAAAAGCGATTTTCAGCCGCAGGTAAACAAGTTACATATTCTTAGGCAGTTTCCGAATACATATATGTATAGCGAAAAAACAAAGCTTTGTATGGCAATACCAAGAAGGTGTTGCCCAATTTAGTCCATTTTTGAAATTTTATTTACTATTGTTATAAAAACACAATGCATCAAACTTCAGCTCTGTACGTCATCGCGTTCTCAGGCAATGCCCAAATATATCGTAAAAACCAATGTTTTGCATAGTAAAACCAAGAAAGAGTTGCCCGATTTAGTCAATTTTTGAAATTCTTTTTACTATTACTGTGAAAATACTAAAACGAACAAATTAACAAAATCATAAATAGTCAAACAAATATGCTTTCTCATCTCTCATTCAGCACCGAGTTATTTCAGCCTCCTCCTCTTGCTCCCAAAACAAAAGATTACAGAATCAATTAATATATTTACTAGCCTGTCCAGGATGTTCAGAAAAGAGGTTCTAGAGTCTAGAGGTAGACAATATAAAATATTTTTTAAAGCTCCCATGAATAATTCTAGTAGAGATTAGCGTTATTAGCTTGGCTTGACTGATATTTTGTTCGAATTTTTTTTTTTTTATAATCAGTAGCGTAGATAATTTTTGTTTCAAGAATATGGGGGCACCATTTTTTATGTATTAGTTTTTTTCTTCTAATACTCCCTTGGATATTTTCTGGATTTAGAAAATAAAGATGAACTTGTGCAAAAGAATCTCTTTTTTATGCCTTTATTCGTCCCGTTGAAAAATCGAGCTTTTCGACCCATCGAACTTCTATGGTAGGCCATCAGAGATAACCATACTGATGAGATCTCTCTAATCGCTAGGTCGAAAAATTCGATTTTTCTGCATTTTCAATGCATGTTCGAAATTCATTGAAATTATTTGCAGTGAATTTCAATCTGCTGTAGATGAGATATAGTCCCTATGATAGCCTGGGCGTGTGCAGAATCACGCCGACCCTTATGTCGGCTTAATGACTGCGTGCGGAGGAGCTACAAGGCTGGACCTAGCCGACCTGATATCGACTTGATGACTGTGTACGGAGGATATGTAACGTTTGGTGTTGCTACTAGTAGAAGAGCAGTTGATAGGCTGGGCCTTACATCGATGAGGCGGACGCAGAAACAGTCAACAGCCGGATGCCGGATCACAATGCTTCGGTGGCAGGTTTTTAGTCAGTCTTTGTTATATAAAATAGGCATTTTAAGATTGAATTAAAAAATCTTAATAATTTCAAATCTACATACATAAATTTCAAATCTACACACATAAAAAAATTGGATTAAGTTCAACATTTTTCCAATGGAAAATTAATCTAATTTCATTTCTCCTAATTTATCTTGTCCAATTCATTTTCCAATATCTACCTAGGTATACATAATACGTATGTAGTACATAGATGCCTTTCTATGTAAAAGAAATATTCTGATAACGCGATGAACAACACGCACCCTCCCTTCTAGAAAGCACATTTCACACCTGAAAAAAGAAAACAAAATCCTCCAACTCCCAGTAATCCTGAAGTTCTTTTAGTTGTCATAAAATTGCTATTTTCCAAAAGCAATCGATTTATTTGAACGTATTTTATATGCCTGTAAACAATTGCATTAGCATAAACCGAATAAAAACTCCTGCGTGAAGGGAATAAATTTCCTTCGTTGATATACTCGCAAAACAAAAACAGCCTCGATTTAAATATTTAAATTAAGCTTTACGAGAATTTTTCATGTATATATAGTCCACGGTTTTTGGATTATTTAATAGACTAAATATTTTCGTTAAATCACGTAATCACGTATGCACTATGCAGTCCTGTAGGGGGATAGGGGGTAGGTGTAGGTTTATCATTTCCATTTGCCTTGTTTACGTTAAGCAGAAAATTTGATCTATACAGAAAAATATTGGAGGCAATACCGGCATGAAACGAAATTGACGAATTTTCTAATTTTTTTCTAAGCGCTGCAGCCATGAACTCTTATATTTATGCTTTTTACCGAAATTGTACTCCTAATTGACTATATTATGTCTATAATTACAACTTCGGTATTTCGA
The DNA here is from genome assembly GCA_963930735.1 of Dioctria linearis. Taxonomy (NCBI): domain Eukaryota; kingdom Metazoa; phylum Arthropoda; class Insecta; order Diptera; family Asilidae; genus Dioctria; species Dioctria linearis. The sequence continues at coordinate 27,577,099 of OZ005740.1, forward strand.
GGCATTTCCATCCAGCATAGAAGACTTTTGGCGTATTTATATAAAATCGTCTAAGAAGTGTCAACATGCATTGCATGTGCGCATATTTCATCAACTTCTGTAATCCAGTTAAGGGCGTTCAGTGATGAGAAACATAAACCCTGTAATAATTTTCTGGGGGTTGAGGGGCAGAAGAAGATGGATTACTAGAAGAACGATGTGGAAGAATCCATCCATGGCAAAAAGGATGATATCAAACTGTTTAAACGTGTTTGAAGATTTGGAAGACAAAAGTCCTATTTCAAATGTACTACAGAATCTTTAATACGTTAGAAAGACTGTCTGCATAATGACTTAATTTTTAAATCAATGGAGTCAAATGAGCAGTGTGATACATAAATGAAGTCCATCATGGATCCATTTGCAACATTTCGCATCATTTTCAAATGGAGCAAATTTTACTGCATTTAGTGAAATTCCAATAAAAGTGCCACATACCGTCATTAAAATGAGTTGAGTTTAATGGAAAGTGGAAAGCTTTTCCAATAATGTTGGCAGTTACAGCCATAAGCTGACCATAAATGAAATTTCTTCTCAGCTTTTCTTCTCTATTTGGGCTCTTTCAACAAAATAAATTGTCTTGCTTTGCAACTAGAGCAAATACTCAAAAATTTTCTTGATAGCATCTAATTGAATTATTGAACTTTGTCAAGTTTTTTGTTCACATGTGAGGAACTATCAATGACACTCCAAATGAAATAATTTTCGTTCACAGTTTTTTACCTCTACATTTCCTTGAAATGACCGAATTTTAAATTAAGTCATTATGGAGACAGTCTGTCTCTCTATGGTATAAAAACAAACCATTGATGAATTTGTAAAGATTGTACGTGAAAAATAAGAAAATAATTTGGTCAAGACTTGAGAGGGCTCGCACTATCATGATTCCGTACCAGAACCTAATCGAACAGTAGAATTTAAGTATGTTTAAATCTAATCCAAATATTCCTGTAATAATATTTTGTCTGCGAGTGAGGGTAAATCTAAGACTAGAAGGTTTGTTAAATTGTCATATCATGTCATGTCACGCTCTCCCAATACAAAAGAGTTGTGTCGAAAATATGTGGAAAGATAATACTGCTCTATATTGATATATTATTGAAAAATGGATACATTGTTCTGCATTTTTCTATCTAGAGCACTAGTAAATATATACGTTATTGATTATTGTGTTTCCCCTCTAGTTACCGGACGCAAGAGTGATCCTTATAAGAATTCGTTTTATTAGTAAGAGTTGTCTTGGAAATTAAAAAAAAATAAAAAATCAGCAAATATAAGTCTGGCAACAAAAGCGGCAGTTTTCCTGTTACCTATAACTAAATAGCTTTTAACTCTGATAATATCAAAATTTTAGCTTTAGAAACCTAGAGGCAAACTATTTTTCGCGCATTTGGAGGTATATTTCCAAATTCAAGTCACAAAAAAATTTGTAAAAAAAATTTTTGGAGCCCTTGATACCCACACGATAGAAAAAGAATTATTGGTGTGATAATAAGTTTCCGCCCTTTTCAGAAAGATGTCATTAGTGATACCATTTTTGGATTCGCCGAAGTACTATACTTGTGATTTGAAGGTGTATGTGTAAGGTCTCGAACGCAGTAGTTGACATTCGTTTCAACCGTAAACACATTTTTTTTTTGCGTCGAAAAAGTACACGTTCGAACGAAAAAGCAGCATTTGGAGAGGAACATCAAAGAACGTTTGGTGTCGTGCGAAAAAAATGGATGCAAAATGGATATCTACGGTAATCCTAAGCAAGGAAAAAGTTGGATGATGCCAGTTGAACCAGGTTCATCAACGCCGAAACGGAATGAATATTCATGCATCAAAGGTTATGTTGTGGATCTGGTGGGATCAAAAGGGTGTTATTTATTATAAATCTCAAACCGTCCGAAACCATAACTGGGAATCATTACCGACGACTGTAGCTAATACGTTTGAATCGAGCTTTGATGGAAAAACGGCCGGAATTGGGTAGTAGACACGATAAACTTATTTTGATGCATAACAACGCTAGACCATACATTGCCTAACCGGTCAAGAAATATTTTGAAGGAGTAAATTGGGAAATCTTCCCCCACCCGTCGTAATCACCAGACATGGCTCCTTTGGATTTCTATTTATTCCGATCTATGCAATCAGCCCTTACTGAAGAGTGTTTCTCTTCCTACGAAAGTATCGAAAAATGGCTTGAGGAATGGATAGAGTCGAAAGAACCGGATTTTCTCTGCGAGGAATCCGTTTACTATTTGAAAGATAGGAAAAGTTGTCGCTTCCGATGGTGTATACTTCACATAGAATAACTATGTATTTCATTGTTTAATACAAACTTTGTTTAAAAAAGGTCGGAAACTTATTCCCATACCCAATTTTAGGGTAGCCCAACGCGGCCTATAAAAATAGAAAAAATGTCATAATCTTTGTGTACGTCACGAAGACCTAATATTATGTTAAATTTCAAATTCTCAATCACGTTGTTTTCCATGGCATTTCTATATGGAAATCCTGGGGATTTCAATGCTTTTCTACATTTTTTATTTAAGAAATTCTAAGTCCAGATCCTATGCAGGTAAAAGTGCGGATTTGGTAGCGACTTTCTGCCTACTAGGCCATCTATGACCTCCTCGGCTGATCCTCAACCCATTTCCTCCAGCTTCTCTTTCAGAAACTGTTACGATATAATGCAATTGGACTCGACGGAGTTCCAGTCAGATTCCTGAAAATTATTATTCCTGACATTCTCCCCGAAATCACTCATTTATTCAATAGACTACTCTCTGAATCTCGCTTTCAGCTATATTGGAGGTCCGGGTTGATAACTCCTATCCCCAAACTATCTTCACCGTTATCACTTTCAGATTGGAGACCCATTTCCATATTGCCTGCTATTTCCAAGCTGTTTGAGGTAATAATCAGGGATCAAATACAGTTACACATTGACACCGAGGGCATGCTATTAGGTCATCAGTCAGGTTTCAGACGCAAGCACTCTACCACTGCGGCACTTGTTAAAGTGGCGAATGATATTCGTGAGTCTTGCGACGATGGAAAGAAGGTAATACATGTTCTGTTGGACCTTAAAAATGCCTTTGACTCTGTTTCGCATGAGATACTAATGTACAAGCTCAGATCCTTTATAAGATTTTCCACCTCTGCGTGTGCGCTTACTGCTAATTATCTGACTGACAGGACTCTGATTGTTTGCAGTGACGGCCGCAGATCTGGTGTCAAACCTGTACTGAGTGGTGTCCCTCAGGGTTCTGTATTAGCTCCTCTTTTATTCTCATTGTTTATTAATGATATTGCTTCCTCCTTGGAAAATACAAACTTTCACATATATGCGGACGATCTGCAGATCTATGCTGCTGCACATACTCCGGATCTACCGAGACTAGTCATAGAACTCAATGCTAATTTGGCCGGAATCAGCGAGTGGTGCTCCAGAAATGGCCTTGCGCTTAATCCCAGCAAATCTCAAGCCATGATTTACTTCCCCGGGTCAGCAATCGCCGAAAGATTCCCTTCCCCCCATTCTACTCCTTGAATATACTATTCCGATTAATGGCTCCCATATAAAAAAACCTCGGTTTACTTATGGACAAACACCTCAACTGGCATGCTCATGTCATCCTGACATGTTCCAGGATTTAATTTGGTCTTCGGTCTCTCTATGCAGTGTCCGACCATCTCCTTCCTCATGTCCGGAACCGTCTTGCCTCAGCTCTCGTACTGCCTTTATTTTTCTACGCCGATACTGCATTGGTTCCTCTGCAACTCGGCTCTAATCTAAATTACAGCATGCTTTCAAAGCCTGTTTACGTTATTTGTTTGGTATGAGGCGTCATTCTCATGTTACATCGCTGACTAGTTCCTTCTTGTAGGACCGCTCCAGACAATATATGAACTGAATACTCTTTGCTTCATTTATAGAGCCAGACACAACATGCTCCCGCGATACATTAATAATGGGTTTTCCTGGAGCCGTCTTGATCCATATAGAATTGTGCTACCTAGACTTAGAACTCAGTTCGGTGGTAGAAGCTTGTATTTGGTGGGAGCTGTTCTTTGGAACTCCTTACTTAGCCTAGTGAGACAATCTGACTCCCTCATTAAATTTAAGAAGCTGGCCCTGGACCATCTCACTAAGGGTTAGTAGGCCGTTAATTAATATATATATATAAAAAAAACAACTATGATTGATGGATTGACCTTACTTAACTTGATCGCTAGTATTAGTTTTGGTTTAATTTGGGTTTGTAGTTTGGGACTACCCACATGAAGTGCAATGCAAAAAAAAAATAACCTTGGTACTACAATACAGTAAATTTAACTGGTTTTGAAGCTTGTGTTCCTGATACTTCATGGTTGATGTATACAAAAATCTGGCTCTAAATCTTAATTTACACCAGCATTAACTTTTACTTTAGTTACTTTAACTCTCTAACTATGTACTCTAGCTCTATCCTTATAATTCTTCTATATACTTTTTCTTCTTTTATATACTTTTGTCCTGCTAATTTTATATACCCAATCGCTAACCCATTAGCTTATTCCTGTAACTTTTCGTTTCGCCCACCGTTGTCTGACGTGGCTGTGGCCGGGGCTTTTAATAAATTTATCTATGACTATGACTAAGGCTTGTATGTAGGATGAAAGGGCATCTACATTTTGTCCCATAATTAGATATGTAATTAGTTTATGAGTTCGGTAAATGGTTTTGGAGATAATTGCAAAAGAAGTGGATCAGTCCTTATTACGATGAAAAATGGTCGTTTTTTGATACAAAAATGAACATATCTTCAATTCATCATTATGAAGAACTGGTAAGTCGTGGAAGTTCACTTTCCATGAGGAAAATGTTCAGTATAATGGATGTGAAACAAAGAACGGAAGAAATATATGCAAACTATAGGAACTGGGATGTATATGACCCAAGTACAAAAAATCCGTTTTTCGGCACTAAAAAGTCAGTTCTGACGTTAAAATTATCAACTAGAAACTATACCTCTCGATTACCCGCTCCTCCTTCTTTAATTTGATACCCAACATGACGTATTTTCGTCTACCCCCAATGGAGGTTTACGACCCCCCCCCCCCCATCAAAACCCCATCAAAAGCTCCTCCCCCAGATATTGTTCATCTATATTTATGTATTCTAGACTAGACCCTAAGTCCGAAACCACAATGCTCTACGACCCTCCTATACAGAGTTAGCCGTCCTTCAATACTGCGCCAAGTGTGTTAGAGAATCGCGAATGGAGTGTTAGGGAGTTTTAATCGGGGAAAACAAAAATTCTCACCTCTCAAACTCCCAAACTCTCCGAGTTACAGAATCTGGCCCCAGGTCGAGCTCGAGGCATTGCCGATTTTATATTCGAGCAAGAAGTTTCAAATTTTTTTAATTAATTCGCAGCATGACTTCTGGTTTTCAATTTTCATATTCGATTCGTTATTTGTATATTCACTTATTTTTTTTCTAAAGTTCAGTTTCATTGTACTGCGCCAAATTTAACATCGGTAAAGCAGTGTAATACCAGAGACAATTAATATTTTAATTAATTATTTTTTCTTTAGAAACCCACAGAAAATGTTTCGGCAGAATTTTTAATCACTCTTAGAGGCCGACATTTCACAGCGATGACAGAAACTTGTAAGGGCAAACGATACTAAAGTCTAGAGCGCCTTTTCTATTCTTCTTGAATACTGCAGAACATTGCTTTCGCCAATAGACGTTGGTATCTGTTATTATTTGTCTGTGGAAATAGGTTTTTGATTTGATCCAATGGTATAGAAAAGATTTTGCATTTTTTTTTGGAAATTTTAGAAGTCTATGTGGGCAAGCTTTTTAATTTTCAATTTTTTAAAAGTTTTTTCAAAATTTTGCAATTGTTTGTTTTTTTCTGTTTTTTTGTTAGGATTAAATTTTTCAGTATACAATGGTCTAAGTAAAAGATTGTATTGGTTGTGGAAGGGGAGGGGGGGATTCTTTTGATTTGAGTCTGTGTTGTTTAGTCTGGGCTACTGGTTAAACCATACGGGAAAGAGAATAGCCAACCCGATCCTAATACTCTTCAAATTTTTGTCTGTTTCTAAATGTTTGTTTTTTTAAATATATAAAATGTGTTTATTTCTAAAACATGCATAATAATTTATTTTTAATTTATTTATATTATTTTATGTTTTATTTTTATTTTGGAGGCCAATATTAGAAAAAAAACATGTTGTCCAACATAAATATGCAATGTGGTTGCAAGTCAATTTTTTACGCCATCACTTGCAATATTATGGAAAGCAGTATCCTGATGGCAGTGTCGAGATCTTAAAGCCACCTTTTAGTACGTATTAAAGGAAGGTTATTCCATTTGATTCTCAATATTTAGTTCCCTCTCAATATCCGTTTCTTATTCATATCTTGAATATTCGCCACCATCAATTTTTTTGAAAAAAGATCAACTATTATTTATGCGCCTTAGGTATAATAAACAGCTTTCGGCAAAGGGAATTATTTTGGATAGAAAGCTTCACTTAGGTCTGTGATTTTAGCGAATTCAACTTCGAGTAAAATCCTTAAGTAACAAAAAAAAAAAAAAAAAAAAACTGCGACTGAACTTGGAGAGTTGAGTGGATTTGAATTTCAAATTTTAATGGAACTTGACTTTTATAATCGTGTTGAAGAAAGCACCTAACTTTTAACTTGACTTGAAGTGTTTGACTGTTTTTAAATTTAAGTTGGTACGGTTCGTAGTTGGATTAATGATTTTTTTTAATTTAAAATTAATGATACAACCATATCAGCTACGATTCAATATTCCAGATAGACAAATGACTTATAATTTTTGAATTGAAGTTATGCGGGTCTTAGAAATTTGAAATTAGGTAGCTGGATCCCTGCATTGGCTTACTAGAATACCCATAATATTTACTAATTGAATTTTCTGAGTAAAATTCCATTCACCATACTTAGCATTACCGAATGCTGACTGGTCCTTGGTCTTATATGACTATAGTGACCATCCCTCAATTTTAATTTAATCTAACCTAAACTGATGATGGTAATATCATTAACACAAATGTCACACATTAATTCAATGATTAATTAAATAATTTCAAATATTTTAGATATAAATCAAGGGTTAAGATAATATTAAAAGCATTAATCGCAAAATTATAATCAGTTTATCCTGTAAATATAGGATATACATATACTTGGAATGATGAATCAATTTTCGTTGGTAACTCTTAACTATATACTGCAAGGATTTCTTAAATTTTCTTAAGACTCGCTTACCAACATCTGCGTTGACTTTGATTTATTATCAGTACCCCACTTATCGCTATAATTCCTTCGATTGTCCAATGCCTGTGTAAATCCCTAAAGTGGGATAATTGATGACTTGTTGTTATATATAGCAATAAATATTAACGAACAACATATTTTTGAAGGCCACTCAAAAATTATTCCCTAAATTATGCACATAGATAGAGGTCAATGGAATGAAAATATGGCTTGAGAGCTGGAAATTAATTAAGGTCTTGTTACTTTATTACAACAAATGTTTTTGATTAGCATAAGAAATTTGATTTTTGATAATTCCTTTTTAGAGAAAGCTTGAAGTGGTTTTCAAAAACAAATAGCTAAATCACGTGAAGTATATATAGGTACAGAAGTTATGTAGGCTTAATTAGGTTTAATATTACTTAAATAATGATTGGGGGAAGTGAGAGAAAATTTATTTAAAAATTGAAATTAATATAATTTTGAAATTAAAGGTCAAGTCTTATGCTCCCACTTAATTTAATTATAGACCGCAGAGACTCAACATATTTTTTTTATTTTTCTTTTTTCGAAAAACAAATTAAGTTTGCTCACACCCACATCTGAAATCATGTAATTATCTTGCACTTAAGTAGATAGAAAATAGTATCAGGAGCAGAGGCGGATCCAGCTAGATGGCGCGGGAGGCGCGCGCTTCTTCCTGAAGCCCACTGAAAAATAAAATTGCAGTAGATCTTCTCATTTTTTCCTAACAAAATAATTCACTGCGCAGTAAATCTATTCTACTGCACTTTTTGAAAATAACATAAAAAATTTTCGAAGCGTGCAATTTGATACGTTTAATAACGCAGCCCCTATGGCTAGCGACTTGGCTTTTGATCTCATTTAATTCCAGGGTTTTGAAGCCAAAAGAGAAAACAAGAAATGGTGATACCTGTAAAAATCGTGTACATACGTGAGAGTTGCTTTTCTCGGGGTGTTTGAAGCAGGAGAGAGCCTATTCAGGTAAAAGTGATGGATGGTTTGTTTTGATTGAAAACAGCTGCTAAAGGCCTTTGATAAGTCTTCGAAGCGGTCTTTATCGCTTGTTGGAATATTATCGGCGTGACAAAATAAACATTCAAAGAAACAATTATAATTTGTAATTGGAGAAATTCAGCGAAACTACACCGCTGCTAAAAAATCAAAATGTATTGTTGTAGTGACTTATTACACTTAAAGCAAGACATTTATCTTGGAATATTTTTTTTTGTTATTTCGTTAGTGTGCAATAGTTTTATTGAAATACTTATCCCAAACGTTAAATAAAAACAAAATAAATCTGCTGATTGAGAAAGTCTTAATCAGTATCTTATAGAAATTTATTAATCGGTCGGTTTTGCTTCAACGAATGTTGATGAATTGAATTCACATTAGAATTTAGTAAGATTCTAAGTCTTGGGATGCGTGAATACATTCCGAATTCCCACAGCAGATCTCAACAATAGCAAAATCACTGCTGATTCAGTTATAAATGCAACCAAGTAATAAAAGCGAAAGAGTTTGCTTTTCACACCTATCAATTGCATCCATGTCCAGAACTGAAACAAGTCTAAAAGACTACACAGAACACCTGCAAATCCATTATCCAGAGAAAACTTTCTTTTTGACCAGAAAGTTAGACGAAAATCAGGAACAACTTTACCAGTTCCTCTATACCTTCACTACCTAACAATTGACTGTTGACTCCCTGGATAAGGCTAATATTTTAGCTACTAGATTCGCTTCAAATTCCCATCTCCCACCCACTTTACAGACACCTCTTTTGCGTCTCCCATGTGGATGTGTACAAGAGCCAATACATATCCGTACCGAGAGATATATTCAAGGTCCTTAAGAAGGTCATCGTCTCCAAAGCAGCAGATTCTGATGGCTTCTAGCCACGGTTAATCAAAAGCTATGCCTCATCCTTAGCTAAACCCCTGTGCAAACTATTCTATACTTATCTTTTTCGACAGGAAGATTTCTATTAGCTTGGAAACTAGCTGAAGTTCAGCATATTCCCAAGAAAGGAGGGGATAGCGATCCCTCAAATTATCGAGCAATTGCAATCACTTTCATTCTTTCAAAGGTTTTTGAATCTATAATTTACTCTAAATTAATGAAGTTTTTAAACCAGAGTTGCGCCCCTCCCTCACAAAAATTCTGGATCCGCCCCTGTTCAGGAGATAGGTGAGAAATGATTTATATAAATGAAAGAGCAACTTTGTGTTAGAAGTGATATAAAAATGAGTGTATATAATTTACTTTATTTATTCCATATATTTTTTGTATTTTTTTGTTTTTTTTTTGTAGAATTATACCGGTCAACACAAATTTTGAGTATAAGTTCTGCATATCTGATTTTTATTACTTCCACATTATTAATTAAAGAAAAATTAGTTTTACCAGAAAAAGCTTGCATTTATAGCTATCAGAATGAAACTACAGATTTCAAGAAAATTACTCTTTTTTTATCTCCTTAAAGTATGTAATAAAATTAGTAAAAAACGAGTTTTCAAACAAAACTGAGGCTAAGCCGCATGAAAAAGTAGAAAATAAACTTTTCTTCACACACAGAGCACTCAGATTTTTTGATTGGGACATTTCTCTTGAATATTTTTTCCCTCCATGAATTAAATCACTTATTACCTCTGATTGATCATACTGAAATATATCGGTGATTGTCAGCGAATAAAATCTGAGTCCACCTCTGTGTGTGAAGAAAAGTTTATTTTCTACTTTTTCATGCGGCTTGGCCCCAGTTTTGTTTGAAAACTCGTTTTTTACTTATTTTATTTTCTGCCTTTTTCACGTTAACTAAATTGTTATTACGTGCTGCATGGAGATATTTTAAAACAATTTGATGACGGCTGAAAAGACACTGATTTACTGAATTTTCCCGATTTTCCATGTTTTCCACAGACTTTTCCTATTACTATGAATTTTTTTTTAAATATTTACACGAATTTTCCTCGATTTTTCATGCAAGTTTTCATGATTGTTGAAGAGAAAGTATTGATGCCAGTAGGACGGAAAAAATGATTCCGCATAGCTTATAAAACTTTTTTGTCGGAAAATTTTCCGGAAAAGTCGGAAAATTCCGGAAATTTTCGGAAAATTTTCCAGAAACATTGGAAAATTCTGCATTTTTCCGGAAACAGATTTATCATTAATAATATCGATGAAAATTTGTCCGATGATTTTCCCGCTTTTCTGGTTTTTCCACGGAGTTTTCCACAAAGGCAATTTTATGCAACTTATTTCGCTCTACAATTCTGTCTTAGGTTGCAAAACGCTCAAACGCTTCCTTGGTCTGAAAAACTCCGGAAAAGCGTTTTACATGAATTTTCCTAAATTTTTTGTGCTCACCATTGTCGGAGAGAAAGGAATGATGCCAGTTGATAGGGAACTTGATCCTGCATAATTTGGAAAACTTTTTGACCGGAAAATTCCGGAATTTTTTTTCGGGAAAATCGGAAAACTCTGCATTTTTCCTGAAACGGATTTATCACTAATCAAATTTATACCAAATTTTCAAATGATTTTTGCAGATTTTCCGGGTTTTCCATGGAAATTTCCGGTTCAAATTTTGATAGATTCAATTGTCACGCGACATGAACCTGTGTGCCAAATTTCAGCTCGCTGTGATGACGAAAAGTGGGTCTACGAGAGTGTCAGAAATAGTAAAAAAGAAATATATAAATAAATAGACAGACAAATTCGTGTACGAGTTAAAGGGAATGGCGTCAAAAATAAAACAAACTGTCGCTTTTCATTTGAATGACTTATTTACAAGAAAACAATCTAAGAAATAACTAGTAGTTAGTTCTTCTGTGTTTGTATGGACTTTCTCGTGTTAGTGTTCAAATATAGTCGCCCATGGATTGACCCTGATAACGACATTCAATGTCCATCATATCTTGATGAAAACTTTCACCTTGTTTTTCCCAAGAGGCACCCATGTTATCCTTGAAGTGTTTCAAAGTGAGCATGTAGAATAAGGGGCATCCTGCAACCCATGAATTTAAAGCTTTCAAACATAAGTATTTGAAATAAACTCTTTGTAATTATCAGCTCTTTTGTTTCTGAGAAAACTATAAACCACTGCCTTAGAAGTGTCCCAGACTTGCCTTTCGTGTGTGTTGAGTAGCTGTGAAAATTCCTTATTTTCTTTATTTCTGGTCCGACGAAAATACCAGTTTTTATTTTGCCAATCGGATAACTTGGGGGAAAAAAAAACTTTAAATACTGAAAATCTTCAGAATCTTGCCGAAGAGCTTTAACTGACCTAATTTTATATGCAATGGAGGCATCTTTTAAAATTATATTTTCCTATCTCGAGCTCCATCCGTGGTAATGCTCAATGTCTGCTCTATTGTCCCATAAGCAAAGATAGCAAGGATATTTAGTATATCCGCCTTGCATTCCCATCAAAATGCTAATCATCTTAAAATCCCCAGGTGTACTCCTTTATACTTTAAACTCTGCAACACCATTTTCACACTTTAGTACTTTTCTTTGAGCGTTACGGAATGAGCCAAAGGAAGAGATGGAAATTTATTTCCATTGTAAGGTCGGCATTTAAGCTTTTTAAAAATGTCTATGAAAGGACGTTGAATTTCGATTTCGTCAAACAACTCCTTCACATATTTACAATAACAAAGTTCGTTTTCTTTAGTGAAAGAGCAAGAAAATGCTTCACGTCGTTTTTTTTATCACTTATTTTAACACTTTTTCAAGCTAATTTTACTATTTGAACAGACAAGTTAGGCTTTCTGCTTAATTTTGAGCAGGTTGAGATCTCTTACTAAGTCCTATAACTCTTTTGAGCTTATGAGGCTTATGAGGTGTGGCCCAGAACGTACTGATTTGGGCATGGATTCATTGCCATCTTATGTTGGTGGTATACTAGTAGCTTGTGATGCACATATCTGCGATTTCTTTAGCTCTGGACGGGAAGCTACAGGAAAATTGCCACTCTGTGGTATTGCAGTAAACGTTGAAGGTAGATCTGGATGAAAGAAATTTTTGACATTTTTGTCAGCCCGATGCTTCCTTGGGTTAACTATATAAAAATAGTAATATCAGAGAGATCAGTGGGTTCCCTCCATTTGCTTGGCACTGCAAACTTCATAGATTTTTTTTCTCCCCGATACCAGCAAGAGAAAACTGCCATAAGCAATGAAAAAATATTAAAAATAAAGTTTAAATTGTCTAAAAATATCAATTATGCCTGTTTACTTTCTGAATTATTTTAGCAGTTATTACATTAGAAATGAGTCGTCCAGTTTTTATTTTGACTTCGAATGGGCTTCACAAAGCTTCAAATTTGTAGCCAAAGAAATTTTTTATTTCTAATTTGATAAGCCCGCCGCAAATATAGCAGGCCATTTTTGAATCTACCACCACATAAAATGTTGCAATGTTCATACGTACGCAGTGAGTATGAATCACGTAAAAGGCATTGGCGGATCCAGGGGGTCCCGCGGGTCTTGCCCCCCCCCCCCCCCCCCCCCCCGCCGTTAAAAAATATTTAATTAATTGAGTTATTTGAAAAAATATATTTTTATTTTATATTTTCTTTTATTTATACAAGGTGATTCAGATCAAAATACCTTCCGGTATACCACGCGATTCCTTGAGGTAAGCTGATCAAAAAATTGCCCCCCCCCCCACGAAACCTTCCTTTAGGAGTTGTGGCCAGTTGAATATTTCGCCAATATTCATGAACCCTGATGGGAATAAATGAGTATAACTTTTGAACCACCCTATAGAGTACCACTACTTTCAGAAGATTATAACCGAAGCAATTGTGGATCCAGTCATTAAAGACACTACCTACCTGTGATTATTGGTTTAATGCAATTTTATGATCTGGCTTGAATCTGCCAATAAATATGTGGAAATTTTTTTTGATCAGCTTACCTCAAGAAATCGCTGGTATACCGGAAGGTATCTTGATCTGAATCACCCTCTATAATTGAGCTCCAAAAATTTATACAAAATATTTTTATTCCAAACCTTTAAATAATAAAAATTTATTTCAATGAATATTATTGTATGCATGTGATGTATGTGTATAGGATTTTCTCAGAATTTGAGTTGGGACCCCAACTTTGGGTGATCAAAAACTCTCGAGAAGCACTTCCCAAGCCACGAAACAGACTCCCACACTACCTCATCAGAGCCCTAACTTAGTTTAACTCCTAATATTCTAAAATATTTGCCGCATTCTTATGTAAAGACATGTATAATATGGCCTGACTACGTCCATAAAAATACACTGCAGAAAGTGGATTTATTTATATAGCATTCTCTTTCGGTCTAAGCACAATGTACCAACTGACAGAGAATTGTGTAAACAACAAATTAATAAGTGGGTTCGTCGAAATAATTGTTTTTAAATTTATTATTTGAGTTAATTAGTGATGAAAAGTGTTTTACCAAAGGCAATATATGTATTCAAAAATTCTAAAGGTTTTTATTAAAATCACTTTTCAACTTCCCGCCAATGGTTTTTTCAATATTGGCACCGATGTAAAAACTATTTTTGACACAGAAAATTGTACGCACATGAAATAGCATATCGAGCAGGCCATATTATGTGTGCCAGTGTGTAAAACTGAGAGAATTTTGGTTTGACTGACTCCTGCAGTTGCACCCTAAACTACTATTCTACATATTAAAAAAGGGCTTTTTGTAAAAAAATTATATTAGACAAGTAAAAAAAGCTAATATTGGTCTAAGACCAATTCTTATGATACCCTACGGCCCAAATGAATGTCCGTATGAAATTTTGTATGGGCACCCATTTGAGCAATTTTGATTTTTGCAGTGGTTTTTCGCATATAGTTCTAGAACGGTTCGTCGGACAAAAAAAATGATTAAAACCAATTTTATAGGATTTCATATTCTGAAGAAGTTTTTAGTACAATAAAAATGGCTTGGACTGATCGTTTTCACAGTATATTTTTATATGGCAATACCAAGAAAGAGTTGCCCAATTTAGTCCATTTTTGAAATTTTCTTTGCCAGTATAATGAAAACACCATGTACCAAATTTCAGCTCTCGACGTCGACGAGTTCTCAGGCAGTGTTCAAATATATAGCGGAAAACGACATTTTTGTATGGCAACCCCACGAAGGAGTTGCCCGATTTGTCTTATTTTCGAACTTAATTTTACTTTTTTTTTCAAATTCCGTGTACAAAATTTCAGCTCTCTAAGTATACGCGTTTTCGAGTTATCATGCGCACAGACGGACTGACGGACGGACGAACGGACGGAAAAATCAAAATAACTTTTAATATTATGCGTGGGTGTCCAATCCATTTTGCTCTACCATCATTATTTCGAGGTGTTACAATCGGAAAGACAAACTTAGTATACCTATAGATTTCATCTAGGGTATAAAAATGACACATCATCCACACCGCTTAATGCGGAAAACTTACTATTACCTCACTACAGTAGGCGGTGGCTAAACTAAGCGACTACGGCGTTGGACAAGTGGTGCCCCATTTGATGTTTTTATGTTTGTTTGCTAAATTACTATTAACCCCCCCCCCCCCCCCCCCCCCATTTCAATGCTAGGTCCGCCTCTGGTGAAAGGAATCAATATTACAAATACTAAAAGAAAATACTCGAAGTTTTCAAAATGTATTTTATTCCCAATGAATATCCCGACAAGACCGATTCAGCCTTTTATCAGTCTTCCTTATCGGTGACATAAAAACTATCCGATCCATTTACCATTACGGAAAAGTACAGATAAGTAAAATGCCGGTACGTTGCCAGATGAGCTATAACAGAATAAAACCAAATTGAGGGTGTTATTTATATAATGTAACAGAAAAAGTACAGGAAAATTGTAATGAGATTTTTTTTCATAGACTAACAACTTAGAAAGACTGCTAATTTAGAACAAAAGTCAGTAAAGCCTCATTAGAATTAAAATAAAATGAATGATTTCTCAACTTGACAAACGCAGACATAAAGCTTATATGAGACCTTAATATACGAGGAGTAGTCGAAGAGTTCCCGGAAAGATATTATCATTTGGGGTTACCTACTACAGCCAGCAGGTAAAGATATTCAGAGTGATTTTAAGGTAATTTCCAAATTGAATTTCCAGTTTCTAGTTGTGATTCACTAAGTGCAAGATATTTCTTTTGTGTGCCATTAAAGAAAACCTTTGGTTTGAGATATGGAAAATTCACGGTTTGAGATTCGTGTCAACATTAAATTTTTAGTAAAACTTGGGGAGCGGGGGAGCTGAAAAAACCAATATTGATGAGGCTTTGAGGAAAGTTTGTGGGGATAATTCTCAAAAGCAAACAATGCTTTATGAGAGTGGATTAAGTGTTTTAAAAGTGAATGAGAAGTCATCAAAGACGAAGTAAGGGAAGGACGGTCATCAACATCAATATTAATGAAGAAATGATAATTAAATTGGAAGAAGTTTTAGATAAAGATAGATACGTGATGATGGATATTTTAGCTCGATGTGCAAGTATTTCTCATCCAAACGGAATTCTGACTGATAAAGTTTCAAAATTTTCAGCAAGATGGATTCCCAGAGTTTTGTAGCTGGAATGGATGATGCACTCAGTGCAGCATTCCGTGGAATTTTTACATACAATTGAAGCTTATTTTGAAAAAAAATTGATAGAAATATTGAACCTGGAGGAGTATGCCAGTCAGTCCCGGATCTAGATTTTTTTTAAGAGGGGCAAGGACTTTAATTGCTGATGCGCGTAGCACTGGTGTTCGTATCTCATAATAAACGGAGGCTTTTGGTACAAAAAAAAAACAATAATGAGAATATTACATTGTGATAATTTCTAATTTGTTTGCCACTTGATTTTCGATTGCCAATATTGCCAGTCCTGACGGTCGCTTTTGCGCAGTGTTGCCACTTTGGCTACAATCGTAGCAAAGATTTGACTACCCTAGAGAATTTTTGAATATGTGACCAAAATAATTCTAATAATTTTTATTTTTATTCTCACCACTGTAGCAGTGTAGTGCAGTATCATTATTTATGCTGACCAAAGTCAGCGGAAAGCGATTTGAAATTGCCTCACATTTTTGGGCTTATTTACAGGGATGTAAAGGACTCAAATTTTGACTCAACTCATCGCTCAACTCAAGCAGTGAGTCCGCTCAACAGTTGAGCGGTGGTTCATCGCTCGAAATTTGAGCGGACTCACTGGTTGAGCGGACTCAATCGTGAGCGGACTCACTGCTTGAATGGACTTGATCGGACTCAAGTCTTGAGCGGACTCATCATTTGAGTTGAGCGCACTCATAATTTGAGTTGAGCGGACTCAAATCATATTTTAAATAACATAAAAAGAATCTGATTTAATTAAAATTGAAACTGAAATTTCAATCAAATAAGAAAAGCTTATAAAAAGTCATTCATTATATTATATTTTATTAATTTAGCTTCTGCTAATTTTCTTAGCCAACACTTCGTTTCCTCTCAATATAATGGACAAATTCAACAACTTGTAAAACCTGTAGGGAAAAAAATACCATACTTGAAAAAGTTATAATTTTTCCATAAAATCAGCGTCTTACTTTGTGTTTGTTCCATTGATATGTAGCATCACTTGCATTTCAAAATTTTCGTAATTTAGACGACATGTATTAGGAGTTAACGTTGGTTTTCCTATGCTAAACAATCGTTCCACCGAAGCACGTGCTGGTTTGTATTCGGTAAAAAGGTGTTTTATCACCGAAAAACGTTTGTTTTCAAATATGCACGAGGGTTTGTTTGTGGAAAAATAATACTCCAAGAACAATTTTTGACCCGCCATTGAATTTTGGTTATCTTCAAAATCTGAATCCCAAAATTGCGTAACTTGATTGTTATTTTGGGATTGCGTATTCATGTCGAAATATTCCAGACCTTCATTGATTCTGGAATTGATAAATGTCTAAACCAATTATGCGTGGGTGTTCAATCGATTTTGCTCTACAAGAATGTTTTTTCAAATTTCGAGCGATGAACCACCGCTCAAGTGTTGAGCGGACTCAAATTCTGAGTTGAGCGATGAGTTGATATGATAAATGAGTCCGCTCATTTTATATCTTATATGCTTATTTATATAATAAAAAATTATGAGGGTGGAGAAGGGGAATTGGGGTATTCCCGTCTTTAGTATTGATAAATTTTAAGTTTTCCATAGTTTTTTTTCACGTGACGCTACTAGACCACTTTCGGGTCTGGGTACGCTAAACAAATTGAGAGTAGCAGAACTGCTCTTGTAGGTAGAAGTGTAGGTATTGATTTTGAGAGCTGTACTTATATTCGTCTTGCAGATTATTTTTGTAGATGATTTGTAACAAATATGGCGCCTGCAATTCACCGATATTTGGTTGTAGAAGTGAGCCTTGTTCTTTAAACACACAGCCACCCGTTCAGTAACGAATTGTGATGAATTTAATTCTTGATTATAATTTAGTGATGAATTAACTCCATACAACTTTTAATCACTATTACTAATTACGAAAACACTCATCCTTTCAAGAAGACAAAATCTGAATGAAGGTTTTATATAATATTTTTCGGCTGAGAGACTCGTTGCTTCAGAGAAAGTGTACAGTGTTCATCCTGCGCAACCGCAAGGTCACCGGGCATCTTCTTTCGCTTTGGTATTCCTATATAGTTGGGTTTATTGACATCGTTTCAGCAAGCCATTCCCCCAAACCGTTATTTTGTAATCGGTGCCATCTTTTCCGAAAGCCTTTCATCAAAGAAGTAAGCCCACTTTTTATACAACTTTAGATCCGACAGCTCCAGTCATGAGAGATATGTTCAACGATGCATTATGATACTATGAACATATTTTATTAACAATTTTTATTTCAATTAAGTGGGGAAAGCCCGGGGGGGTATCAAAGTTTGATCTAGTACTTTTTAGAAAATCTAGTACAGAATTGATTTCCTTAGGTCCTGAAAAGAAGTTTGAGTACCCACTACTTCTATACTCGGAGACTTAAATAGCCATTTATAAGCCATCCCCATACTCACTTTTTTCATCGAACTGAGGTGCTAGATTTTTCGATTCTTAGATCGGCTTTAGCTTGTTAGAGTAATGTCCGATAGGAAAAAGAGTTTCACTGTTCGCCTCAACTCATTACCAGCTTCAATTGGTAGAAGGAAATTTTTCTCTGCATACTTTTACGGGGGGGGGGGGGGGTGGGAATAGGACCCCTGGCGGGGTGGGAGTGATTCCAATACTGCATGTTGCATATAAAAGATCTCGCCGAGTACTATAGGGTGGTTTACTTCTTCAAGATCCAAAAACCTTATTCGGGACAATGCTGGCGGATTATTGGGAGGATGTCCACTCCCAACTGATCTCCATGTCAAGTCAAGTCAAGCACTTTTGCGCTTTCAAATTTTTCTTCATTGTCTTCCTTATTTGGATTTTATTTAGATGATTTTTCACATTCTTCGGATTGTCTTGTTCAGGGCGTTGGGGCTTATCTTTGACCCTCAGTTCGATTCGATGTCTTCTGTTTTCTTCTCTTTGATGCTTGGTTTGGTTTTTGATCACCTTTCGTGTTGTTGTTGGTTCTTTTTCTTACAGCTGCTGCGCCACATCAGCTGTAGTTAATGAATTTCTCGCAAGAGTTTGTTATATAATTTGGGAGGGACTGGGAGGGAGAAACGATTGGATATGATTTGGGATTTTTAGGAAGTTAAGAACTGGAGAGTTCCTGTACTGGCAGGTTTTATCAGAGACATTCCCTGGTTCTTGAGTGGGTTACTTGAAATTACCCCTGTAGTAATCTCCTTTAGTATCATAGAAATTTATTCTACCTTCGTGGAGGTAAATATTTCTAGCATCCGGTTGAGCCAAGAGCATTTTTCATTGCCATTTCCATGGCCTACCGACTCGCCTTTTATAGCACTGGCAGGCGAGCAAATCAATACTGGTTACCACTGGCAGGCGATGGAAGTCAGTGTGGCTGGCTGGTTCGAACTAGTTTGAAATTTATCAGTAGTTAATCACTGGACATATATATATGTATAGTATGTGCATGGCTCTGTACATAAATATAGTGCCATATTGTATGCTTTGAATTGAGCGGTTTGTAAGAAGGCCAAATGCAAAAATGGACTTCGTTACAGATTATAACTGCAGATTCTGAAGGAGTGGAATTAGTAGATTTTCTGGACAGTAAAAAAGCAGTCACAGAAACCTACTACGCTGAAATATGAAGACACCAATAGAAAAATGCTTCAGAAGGCTTAATAATGGAGTTTTCTTTCATCATGGTACTCGATCGAAGCTGGGACGAGATGTCTTGAGAGAATTTCATTGGGAAATTCTATCATATTCTTCCTGTAACTCATAGGTATATAGCCCCCTGTGATTTGTTTTTAATTCCAAAAATTAAAAAAACAAAAAAACAACAATAGGATTCAGTTGGACATTAACTCAAGAGATGAAATCAGTCATTGTGAAATGGTTTTCATCGAGTTATAAGTCAATGCTGAATGACAAACTACCGTAATATTCGGTTTGTGGGATCTTTTTCAAAAAGTGCATCCAAGAATTCTTCTTCATCACGACAAGGACGTATTTATAACTATCGAATTCCTTACAGATTCAAAATTGAAATTGAGGTTCATCCTACACGTCGGACTTGATATCTTGGTAGTTCTTCTTGTTCTCTTGGATAAAGGATAAAATCTGTGAGTTGACATTCAACAGCTGTCTGATGGTTGGCGGTGGAAGCTTACGAAAATCTTGTTTGAATGAAGTGACTGTTAGAATTGGTGAACTCAATCTTTTCAGGATTGGTATTAAAGTATGCAGAGTAAAAAAGGGAAAATTTCTAAACGAAAAAAAAACAAAAAATATAAAAAAATAAAATAAAAATAATTTGGCTGTTTTCTTTGTATTTTTGTTTGCAAAACTTAAGTTGAGACCTCTGTAAGTTGTAACGTTTTTGAAAAGAGTCGCCGTCCCCACTGGGCGACTCTATAATTTCTGTTGATCTCAAAACATTTTTCATTTATAATAATTCAGCTCACAATTTTTTGTTCTTTATCAATATGAAAACCATCTGTCTAGAATTAACAGAATTCATTTTATTTTAAAACTTTAATAAGTATATGTGCATACGTGATATAAAAACATAATTCTGGGCTATGTAACTATCTGGAAAGTAAAAAAAAAAAGGAAATCCAAACTCATAACATTCTGAAATTTCAATTCTCTATCTCTAGCGATTTTTAAAATATTTTACAAAATGACATTTGAGAGAAGCTGAGACACTTATGAAATATGCAAATGGTTCTAAGTGGAGAGAGCAATATCACAGAAACGTGAGATGAAAGCAAACGTTCAGAGAAACATGTTGCCATAAAGTGTCCCTTTTCAATTACATACGAAACAATTGACAGTATAGAAAATGTGCACTTATTTTTGCGAGTATTATTATATATAGCTGCACTGCACAAAACTCTTCACTTCGTTTAATAAAACAGGCTCAAATGATGCAGGTAATCGAAAATTATTTTTCACACTTGAAATGTACTTACAGGTAAATGGTAATGGTAAAGTACTTTTCCATACGGGAAACGTTTGACTGACTCACCCCCAACTCTTCACTACTCATATTATTCAATAAATTTATTTTACATCAAAAACAGAATTTTTATAAGATCCTTGCTTAATATTTTTTCCTTTTTTTTTCTTCTTTTAAATCATAAAAACAAGATTATCATCTGGGGGAAGAAATGATATTCATATACAGGATTTTGAGATATTTTAAAGATTTCAAATAAACCTTTCAACTTAATATCGTCTCTCTCTTATCCTTTATAAGCGGTATCTACATATGCTGATACGAAAAAAAAAACTAAAAAAAAAATAAAAACCCTGACAGGTTTGACCTTCCTTTCTCTGTTTCAAAGTAAAAAAAAAAAAACAGATTTTTCCATATTCTGTGGTTTAGTGATGATAGGTTTTTATGAAACCAGCAAACAAGTTCAGTCAGCAATATTCGCACGTTCTAGACGGATTCAAATAATAAATTTTATCTCTAAAAAGGTTCAAGGGTTTTTGCGTATATGTATAAAAATAGGATTATATATGTTATAGACATCCACCTATTCCAATATTGTGTTTATTTAAAAAAAAAAAATCTTTAAAGGATATCGGTAGGATGAAAAAGATACTCAAAAAGATAAATCGGAAAATTCAGTTGTTTTTTGTTTTTGTAAAAATCAAATATGTGATCGAATTTCCTGTTGAAACTGTCTTCGAGGGATTTTACAAATATTCATAAATTTATTAGATTCATTTCAATGGCTACTTTTCAACTATAAATACATATACTGGCGATTTGTGTGGCCTGAACGGGTGCTTAGCCTATCTCCATATTGTGCATATACATACAGGGTATTTCGGTCTACGTGGTCCATAGAGCAGGAGGTGATAGTACTCGCCTAAATGAAAAAAAAACTTGTATGGCAGGGGAGCCCACGTCAACCGTTTGGGAGATACTATCTGTACCATTTATTAAAGAGTTATCTCCTAAATGGTTGATGTGGACTCCTCTGCCATTCAATTTTTTATTCGTATAGGTGAGTACTATCACCTCCTGCCCTGTGAGTAACCTAGACGGAAACACCCTGTATGTAGCATGATGATCTTCATGCGAGCTGGTGGTGCACTACTTACCAACATCGCGGGTGCAATTTATACTTTACAGTTTCATTGCTCGACCCATTGGAGACGTAATTCGATATACAATTTTTATGCTAGAAACTGATCAGACTTAATTTATATGTAACATAAGTATCTAGTTGGCTATTCTGAAACGTTTCCGCTCCCGCCTCGCAGCTCATCAGCGGTATTCCTAATGATATTTTTTTACCTACTCGGTGCACAAATTTGTCATAAGGTAAGGTATAAGTGCCCAAATATTTGATATGGCTTTGATAGGCCGCTGTGTGTGGAGTATGAATAAGAATGCCGGTTCTAGTAAAGATATGGTAGAGTATGCCAATTTTTATAGAAATGACAGAGTGTGCCTATGTACTTTCGATGGCAGAGTATGCCGATGTTTACGAGAATGAACTACTTTGGATAACTGATAAACTCTGATTTTATTCAGCTATGCACCGGCTTTTTACATAAAAGTTTTGTAAAATAAAACTTCAATATTGATTATTGCAGAAAATTTTCGAGCATAATTATTACTGAGATTGCAATATTATGCTCACAAAATTTTCACTGCTAAGTCAGTAATTGTTTATAAATTTTTAGCGATTCATATCAATAAAGTTTGGTAAAGAGATGACCTCAGGCATGGGTGCTTTTTTTGTAATTCATTTATGTTTACCTAGCGGAATTTGTGTGCGTTACAGTTTTGACTTTAGTTCAAACATTCTCGTATGGCATTTCTGTTTGTTTATGTTTACGTTTACTTTTGTTTACTTTTGTTGTTACAATATGTTTTTATTTTAGTTCTGGGACATTTACTCTATATGGAAATGCGTCGTTGTTAAGGATGTGATTTTATGCAGAGATCACCATTAGGTCCTTGCGAAAACTTCTATCCGTGTACCACAGTAGCCCAGTTAGTAACTGTGTCAGCTCTCGTTTTGGTCCTGACCGAAGATCTACTAAGATAATCATGTCGCCTGTAGAATACGACTTTAGATAAATGTCTCAATTCTTTGGTATAATTTATTAAAACTATTTTAATCTGTATTCAATCACATCTACGTAATTTGATCTGTAGAATACCTACTCTGGCCACAGATATTTTTCGGCTCAGATTTTTTGTTCCAAGAAGATACCGGCTGGTTTCTATTTTACAGGGTAACTGGTCTAGAGCGCGATAAGAAAAGTTGCCTGCTGTGCTCTAAAAAGTAATGGGGTAAATTGACTACTATACTTAATAGAAAAAAATGAAATTTTTAGTAATATAATTATTATAAACTAGCTTAAGTTATCCGTTCATAGAATGGTATTCTTCCTTATGTTTATAAATTTATTTTTTATTTATTTTAAATATTTTATTACATTTTTAATTTTTTTGAGGCCATTCTCTTTAACTCGTACACGAATTTGTCTGTCTATATATTTATTTATATATTTCTTTTTTACTATTTTCGACACTCTCGTAGACCCACTTTTCGTCATCACAGCGAGCTGAAATTTGGCACACAGGTTCATGTCGCGTGACAATTGAATCTATCAAAATTTGAACCGGAAATTTCCATGGAAAACCCAGAAAATCGGGAAAAATCATTTGAAAATTTGGTTCAATTTTGATTAGTGATAAATCCGTTTCAGGAAAAATGCAGAGCTTTGCGATTTTTCCGAAAAAATTTTCCGGATAATTTTCCGGTAAAAAAGTTTCCTAAATTATGCAGGATCAAGTTCCCTATCAACTGGTGTCATTACTTTCTCTCCGACAGTCGTGAAAACTTGCAGAAAAAATCGAGGAAAATTCGTGTAAAACGCTTGTGAGTTCTTCAGACGAAGGAAGCGTTTGAGCGTTTTGCGCCTAAGATAAAGTTGTAGAGCGAAATGAGTTGCATAAAGTTGCTTTTGTGGAAAACTCGGTGGAAAACCCGGAAAAGCGAGAAAATCATCGGACAAATTTTCATCGATATGATTAGTGATAAATCTGTTTCAGGAAAAATGCAGAATTTTCCAATTTGTCTGGAAAATTTTCCGAAAATTTCCGGAATTTTCCGACTTTTCCGAAAAATTTTCGGACAAAAAAGTTTTATAAGCTATTCAGAATCATTTTTTCCGTCCTACTGACATCAATACTTTCTCTTCAACAATCATGAAAACTTGCATGGAAAATCGAGGAAAATTCATCTTATATGGGATCAAGTTGGAATATAACTAAAAAGCACTGCCTAAAACATAATTTGAATTTCAGAGAACCATTGCAGTACTTCAACGATTTGATACTCGAAAAATTTTTGTTTTCGGATCTGCACAAAACATGACTTAAAAATTGTTTTAAAATATCTCCATGCAGCACGTAATAACAATTTAGTTAACGTGAAAAAGGCCGAAAATAAAATAAGTAAAAAACGAGTTTTCAAACAAAACTGAGGCTAATCCGCATGAAAAAGTAGAAAATAAACTTTTCTTCACACACAGAGATGGACTCAGATTTTATTCGCTGACAATCACCGATATATTTCAGTATGATCAACCAGAGGTAATAAGTGATTTGATTCATGAAGAGAAAGCATATTCAAGAGAAATGTCCCAATCAGAAAATCTGAGTCCACCTCTGTGTGTGAAGAAAAGTTTATTTTCTACTTTTTCATGTGGCTTGGCCTCAGTTTTGTTTGAAAATTCCTTTTTTACTTATATTTGTTATTTTTTTTTTAAATTTTTAATTTTTTTAAAACTTTTTACTTTTCATCTTTTTTCATTAGTAGTAGTAGTTTGTAATATGTAATGTATGCTTATAAATTTGAATTATATATAAAATTATATAAAAAAAATATTTTTTAAGAAATGATTTTATTTAAAAAATTGTAGTAAAGAGTAAAAATATTTAAATATTTCTGTGACAAACAATTTTATTTCTATGTAACGAACAATGTTATTTTTTGATAGGAAAAAAAATTATTTTTAGTACTTACATTTTATTTAAATAAAATCGTTTATTAAAAAATATTTTTTTTATATAATTTAATTTTTAATCTAATTTAATTTTTGGCTCCGTACACTTAGTTCAATCGATATTAACGCATACGATCCATTTCTGCCTTAGTATTACTATTGCATGGCTTCTTTCCAGTGATTTTTGTTCGTGTTCTTCAATATAAAGTCCATCGAGTCTTCTTACTCTGCTAAGAGGAACATATGCTAGGTCTTCTGGAAATAGCTTTAATCCCAAATATACTGTTACAAGCGTTGTCTTAGTTTTTTATTTACAAAAAAAAAAAAAAACAATATTTCAAATATTTTTCACAAGTTCTTCCTTTATTTAACTATACTATTTACTTTTATAACATTCACAATCAATTATCAAATCAATTCTACTTTAGTTGTCGCTAGTACTGTACTTCTAATAATCGCAATCCAAATAGTTTACTTCGTTCACTGAAATAAGACTTGCCTCCTGGCGGCTGCGGTGAAAAGCACCGTATTTACATTCTACAAATTTTCCTAGAACCTTCCCGAAAATTCCGTTCTCGAAACATTGATACTCCAAATCTAAGGCTGTTTATGTCCGTACTTTATAGATGTCGACTGCCCTTTCTGTGATACGATTCTCCGAAAGTTGTCCATACTTAATGAGGCATTCCATGTGAAGTATGTAGATGTCGCTTGTCCTTTTTCTATTGCACGTAACAATACGCTAGCGTGATCTACAGAATTACTTTTCATTTTGCGTACACAGTAAGAGTATTGGTAGCATTTTCCGTTCAATAGTGGCATAGCTATACTTGGCAGAGACCTGCTTTGATATTGGATTAATCTTGAGATCGCCATCCTTCCCAAAGTCTATAATTCTATTCTACTCCTAAAACCCTTTCATTTCATACCCATATCAAGAGGATTTTGAAGAAAAAGGTAATTCGCCAGCTTGAGGCATCCACCATATTGGGTTAAGTAACGTCACGTAGATCATCGTATTCTATTAAGGGCAGTACCTTTTCTTTGATACCCATATCAAAGGGGTTGTGAAGTTAAAAGTAATGCGCTATCTTCTGGTATTTAGAACGATATTAGATATATGTACTATTATGCATTATCACGGGACTTATACACGTGTGCAAAATTTCAAAGCTTTAGCTCAATTAGAACTAGTCGAAATTTTGATTGCAAGATTTGTAGCAGACAGACAACAGACAAATTTAAATTAAAGATTATAATAAAAGAAAATTAGGGTGTAAAACGAATAATTTTATATGATAAGTAGAGGAATTTTGAGTACATATTTTACGGTATATAACAAGTAAATTTATATCGAAACATATGAATGTAAAAATTTATAAGCAAAATTCATACTTACTATGTCGAATAATCCTCAAACTATTTGTTGTTGCATTATCATTTGTAATTCTAAATTTTCTACTGTGAGTAATCTACACAAAATTTATACTAGAATTTCTGTTTATTTACATCTGAATTTGGCGTTGAATTACACTCTTGTATAAAATTTCGCATAGTTTGCTTACATACTTATCTATGCTTTTGTATATTAATACATTTTGGAGTTGTAAAATTACATCGAATTCATAGAAAATTTCATATTTGGGTATAATTTTAAGTATTTTCACAATTTATGTACCTACTTAAATAACCAAATGACACATTTCAAAGCTTTAAAATTACAGTTAATATACATTTACAAACTAAATCGAAACTAAATTTACACCTCTTTAAATTGTAATTTTACACTCGTTCTTACAGTGTGGTATAATCCTTTAGCGCTTTTTTTTTTAATATTCCAGGTTTAGGAAGTGATTTGTATCTTCAGTAGGTAGTTGTCAATAAGACTCCAAATTAGTCATGAATCGATTGAATTAATTCTCTTAATTTCTGTGAAAATAACAAAGAATATTAATGAGTCATATAAAATAATTAGAAACAACTGGGTAAAAATCTTTAAGATCCTATTATAACACAAGTCTTAAGAATTGCTTTTGAGAAACTGGAATTGTGCTTTCTTTTAATGTTCAGAAATTAAATTTTTATACGTTTTTGGATTCCCCTAACGAAAGTGAAATTTACTCCAGCCAGAGAAATACTTATAACAAGCACCAAACCAAGCACACAACCAACAGAGTGGAATAATGTTAAAAAAGGCAATTAAATGGAAACCAGGAAAAAAAGGAGTACGTACTTCTGGAAATTCATTTATTTATTTCATCATTTAAGATGATCGTACAAACACTTGTGAAGAATTAAAAACAGAAAAAAAAACTCATTAAACTAAATGGAATTCATGGAATAAGGGTATAACTCTCATTTGCTAAAGGATTCGAAGATGAACTTTTAATAGCTAGCACTGCGTAACTGGTCCCCACAATCATTACCGCATCTTTTAATTATTTTCACATTTTATTGAAAGTTTCCCAAATATTTTAGGGTATAATGCTTAGATGTAGCTCCCCTCAAAGTCTTTACCAAACCTAACCCAAATCGTTTGGTGGGCAAAGGTTAATCAAGGTTAACAAAATAAAATGAAAATTAACAAGCGAAAAAGCTAGAATTGGTGTAAAACCAATTCTTATGATACCCTAGATGAATGCCCGTATGGAATTTCCAATGGTAACCCATTTGAGCAATTTTGATTTTTTGCATTGCTTTCCCGTAGATATTTCTAGACCGGCTCGTCGGGCAGAAAAAATGATTATAACCAATTTTATAGGATTTCTTATTCTGAAGAAGTTTTTAGTACAATAAAAATGTCTAGGACTGATCGTTTTCAAAGTATATATAAAAAACCAAAATTTTTATATGGCAACACCAAGAAGGGGTTGCCCGATTTAGTCCATTTTTGAAATTTTATTTGTTATTAGTATGAAAACACAGTGTACCAAATTTCAGCTTTCTATGTCGACGTGTTCTTAGGTAGTGTCCAAATATATAGTGGAAAACGAAATTTTTGTATGGCAACCCCACGAAAAAGTTGCCCGATTTGTCTCATTTTCGAACTAAATTTTACATTTTTTTTTAATGTCCGTGTACAATTTCAGCTTTCTAAGTAAACGCGTTCTCGAGTTATCGTGCACACGGACAGACGGACGGACAGACGGACATGCAAAAATCAAAATAACTTTTAATTTTATCCGGGGGTGTCCAATCCATTTTGCTCTACCATCATTATTTCTGTGCGTTACAAATGGAATGACAAACTTACTATACCCTATAGATTTCATCTAGGGTATAAACAATTTGGAATACATAGGTAATATAGTTAACATTTTCAATAAAACAAATAAAACGAAGAACTTATTCAAGTTAGTTAATGGGATACTTGTTTTTCTACATTGTTTGATATCTTTTTCATATCAACTGGTAATTTAGCCGACGCGAATCGTAGTTGATTTGTCGTGTTTTCATAAAGCAACCTGCTCCGGCACTTCGTTTTTACAACATTTAAATTTGAAACAAACGATTCGCAGCGATACGTGGTCCCAAATGCTGCTGTAATACACATTGCCAGTTGTTTTAATTTTGGAAATTTACCTTCGAGGATATATTTCTGATAAAAATCAATCCCTTCAAACATGTACTTTAACTCTATGTTTGATTGCAAATCTATTAACTCTATTTGTAAATTTGGAAGCGTAGATTCCACTTCCACATTAAATGGACGTAAGAATATTTTGAAAATTTCCTCGTGCTTTTGCATACATATATGAGGATCTGGTGTCGAATTCTTTAATTAATTTTGTGACTTTATTAGAATACTTCAGCTTATTTTCACCTTATAGCTTCTGATTTAATTCATTTAATTTCATTATTATATCTGTTAGAAAACGTAAATCTAAAAGCCATTGATCATCGTAAAGTTCACATATATTGTTACCACTTTTTTCCATAAAAGTTCGAATTTCTTCTCTTATGTTCCAAAATCTTAATAAGCAGTTTCCACGACTTAGCCATCGAATTTTAGTATAAAATATGAGATCGCCGTATTCTGATTCGAGTTCGCTAAGGTATTCTTGAAATTGACGATGCTTTAATGAATTGTTATACCCTAGATGTAATCTATAGGGGTATACTAAGTTTGTTATTCCGTTTGTAACACCTCGAAATAATGATGGTAGAGCAAAATGAATTTTACACCCACGCATAATATTAAAAGTTATTTTGATTTTTGCATGTCCGTCCGTCCGTCCGTCCGTCCGTCTGTCTGTCTGTGCGCACTATAACTCGAGAACGCGTTCACCTAGAAAGCTGAAATTTTGTACACGGACATTAAATAAAATAGTAGAATTAAGTTCGAAAATGAGACAAATCGGGCAACTCCCTCGTGGGGTTGCCATACAAAAATTTCGTTTTCCACGATATATTTGGACACTACCTGAGAATACGTCGACATAGAAAGCTGAAATTTGGTGCACTGTGTTTTCATACTAATAGCAAATAAAATTTCAAAAATGGGCTGAATCGGGCAACCCCTTCTTGTTGTTGCCATATAATAATTTTGGTTTTTTACATATACTTTGAAAACGATTAGTCCTAGACATTTTTATTGTACTAAAAACTTCTTTAGAATAAGAAATCCAATAAAATTGGTTATAATCATTTTTCTGTTCGACGAGCCGTTCTAGAAATATATGCGAGAAACCTATGCAAAAAATCAAAATTGCTCAAATGGGTGATCATACGAAATTTCATACGGGCATTCATCTAGGGTATCATAAGAATTGGTCTTAAACCAATTCTAGCTTTTTCACTTGTTTTTAATTGAATTAATTATCTTGACAACAACTGACATCACATGAGACATATTCAATACTTGTGCACATAGGTTCTCGAGGTGCAGAAAGCAATGGCAAATGAACATTTAAAAATAATGTGAACTTTTTCCCAATGCTTTTATGTGTTCGAGAATTAAACTAACAGCACCAACATTTTTCCAACCATTGAGGGGGTCCCATCTGTCGCGATGCCTACGAAATTTTTCAAATCTATTTGACGAACTTTCGCACAATTTATGACAGCATCCTTTATATGTCTTCCTTTGGTAGTATCTTTCAAACTCACAAGATCGAGTAGTTCTTCCGTAACATTCATTTCCCTATCGACACCTCTAATAAAAACAGCAAGCTGTGTAGTATCACTAATATCTGATGTTTCATCCAAAGCCATTGAGAAATATACAAAGCCTTTTGTAATTGTGTTGAGCGGTGCACAAATTTCTGTTGAAATGTCGGCTATTCTTCTTACTACAGATTGACGTGAGAGACTAATTTGATTAAAAAGATTCACGTTTTCTGGACAAATTTCTTCGCCTGCGGCAATTAGACACACTTTGATGTAGCCACCATCTGTAAAGGGCTGCATTTTCTTAACAATAATGTGAGACACTCGAAAGCTAGCACAGACGATACCATTTTGTTGAGTTTTAAGACATATTTTTAATGATTGCAATTTAGCTTTCCGTTCGCCAATAGTAAGTTTATCAATTTTGCTATGTTTTTGTTCATAATATCTTTTCAAGTTGTATGATTTTAAAATTGAAATGGAATCACGACAAATCAAATATATAGCGTTGTCTTTTATTTGAATGAAAAAGTACAAATCTTCCGACTCACTCTGAAACTTTCTGTTCTCATCTTCAAAGTTTTCTTTTCTTCTATTCAATCCTTGTTTCGGCCATCTTGAATAAATTAGTCGTTAAAATAAATATAATATATTATTGATACGGTTAAACAAGCAAGCACCACTATTTTCTCCAAAAACGAACACGTCTAACAATTAATAATAGTCAAAGCTAACGGATGAGAATGTTGCCAGTATGATAAACACCCTTATTATGGTAGTCACATTACGACTGTGTAAAATTCATAGGAACGAAAGGAAACAAAGAAGAATAGAAAGATTTTAACTGAAAAATTTCTCTCTGTTTTCGCTGCTGCCTTTGTCGATTTTTATTTCGTTCGTTAGGTGTTCCTATAAATTTCACGCAGTCGTGCCACTTGAAGTGTGGTGAACACCATAATAAGTGTGAAAATAAATAGACAATGAGTACGTTTAGATCGCAGCTATTTAAGACTAGTTTTACGTAAGTCGAATTACGTAGTACTAATCCTGCTGCTGTTTAGTCCGCTCGTATTAAAGCTTTGACAGTTGTCAAAATTGTCAGATCTGCCTGCTATTTCAGGAGAAAAATGAAAAATAATATATTGAGTTTGTTTGTACACCGCATGCACAAGAAAATGGAGCATAGAAGAAAATTTAAAATCAGAATGAGGAAATACTGCTATTTATATTACTAAATACCCAAGATAAAACATGCAAATTTTCAGGCTAATGGCAAAACATTATAAGATAATCTGCAACAATTATTTATTAATTATGTATAAGGGCGTCACTATTTACAAACAGCCTCGCATTTCCTTATGTGACGTAATGTCTCCATTTAATACTAATTTTTGTAGGTCAATACCGCATCAGAAACCGAATTAAAGTAGGACTAGTATTTCGTAATGCGGCATGTTTATACCACTTAATATTAGTACTACGTAAGTCGAACTACGTAATACTAGTCCTAAATGGCACGGTCTAAACGGGCTCAGTGAGGGACGGATGGTGTCTAGCAGCGTTGCCAGATGGTCGAATTTTTCTGTGTAGAGTCGACATAAGTATAAAACTAGGTACTAGCACGCATCATAGCAAAATAGTTCTGATTTCACAAAATGTAATATAAAAGTGGTAAATTTACGAGAACGCTTTTTTGTATTGTATGAATACAAAAATTCAAAATATGGAAAGCTGAAAACTTCAATTGGGCCGCAAAAAGTTTTCAATTGGGCGGCATGCGGCCCATGGGCCGCGGGTTGGCCATGCCTGCTCTAAGTGGTTGACCTGTCCAAATTAATATGGAGTACGTTCTTGGGTCTGCTTTTATCTTTTATATATTTTTTATTTATTTTTATTTATGTTATTAATAGGGGCGAGAACACATGGTTTAAACTTATACAGATGATAGATGTTGACAGTTCTTAATAGTTACGAAATACGAAAAAAGTACATGGGTGAGGGGAGAGGGTCCAAGTAGCAATAAGTATTGTGTATTAGTTTAGAGACCGATTTCGAGTGCCACTTGTATAATATTCGAACCTTTCGCAAATGGCTCTCACTACCGGTGCTGCCCTTTTCCAAAACGTAAGAACAGCATTGCTGGCTTCTAAAAAGCAGTGATTGTGTTTTTTGAGTAATGATAGACATAGTAACCTAAATTAGATTTGGAAATAGATACCCAGTAATACCTACGTATATAATAAAATATTTATAATTTCAACAATTGAATAAAATTATCGTGAACTACAAATATTACGTATATGTTATAAATTAAAAAACAGCAAGACTTAACTATTTAAATTCAAATTTAAAGTCAAAAAAGTATATTTATATGCCCCCAGATTACGTATAACGTTGGACATCTTGAAAGTTAAAGAGTGGAGTAGCAGACATATTTTAGTAGAAAAAATAATAAAAGATAATTAGGAATATACAAAGAAATAAGTAAAATAGTAAAATATGAATACATAGAATAGCCGTAGCAATATCGGCAGTAGAGGCATTAGAGGCTTTTATAGATTGCTATAAAATACAAAGGAAAAAAACTCAATAGTATATTTTTTTAATTAAATTAAATTCTCCAGAACTTATTATTATTAACACTAACATAATAATCTGAAACTCTTCAAAGTATTATCCAAATCTACGACGGTCTCTAAGAAAGCAACTGGAGGAGGAAGGATGTGATATTGAAGTACTAAATGACAAGGAATCGAATGAGGGTTGTAATGATTTGCTGCCGAGCCGGAAAGCTGCACTGCAGGCTACACGTGTTCTTATTCGCAATAGCAGCGATAACGACGTTGATCCTAAAACATTGAAGCGATCAACAAGTCCCCATATTTTATTTCTTGTCAGTGAGTTGAACTCTTCCTGCATTGAAGCTTTCCATTCCAAAGCATGGGGTGACTCGTTGACTTGCTTCAATTTTTTTTGGGATCAACGTCATTATCGCTGCTATTGCGAATTAGAACACGTGTAGCTTGCAGTGTAGCTTTTCGCTTCGGCGTCAAATCATTACAACCTTCATTCGATTCCTTGTCATTTAGTACTTCAATATCACATCCTTCCTCCTCCAGTTCTTCCGACACACTTGAGGCTTGACTTTCATACTCGGGTTTTCGCCAATCTGCATCGATAAGTCAGAGCTGATGTCGATACGCTTACTTTCCGTTGTTTGTAGGGTAACATCAGCTTTTCATTATTACAGACTTCAATCCTTTTATTTTTATCTTCTTGGAATGCAACTGGCTCACAATTTTTCGGCTTAATTTCAAACTCATAAAATCCGTTGTTATTATCTTTTGCAATGATTTGTGATATTTATTCTAAAAATCTTACATCCCGGCTCTTTATTACATTCCGAGTGCCTCTTTTCCAAAGACGATAGGCTTTGGATTCCTCAGAGTATCCTATTAAGGAGTATTCTTCACTTCTTGAATCAAACTTGCCCTTCACCTTTTTGTTTAACACAAAACAGCGAGCTCCGATTATTCTCAGGTGGTGCACTGAAGACTTCTTTCCTGTTCACAATTCTGCTGGAGTTTTCGTTTTGTTCAGTGATGTTGGGCATCTATTTCTAATGTATACGGCACTGTTTACCATTTCGGCCCACATAAACTGAGGATAATTCCCTTGAAGTAAAAGGCACCTTGTCATCTCCGTCAATGTTCGATTCATGCGCTCGGCTATCCCATTTTGCTGGGGTGTATATTCCGTTGTTAACTCCTGCTTAATTCCGCAACTTTCCAGAAAATCCTCTAAAGCGTTGCTTGTATATTCCGCCCCGTTGTCCGTGACCGGAGAGTCCTAATTCTTTCTGCAGTTTGGTTTTCCACAAAAGTTTTGAATATTTTAAATTTATCCAGCAATTCGCTTCTTTTTCTGAGAAAGTATACAAGAACTTTACGAGAAAAGTCGTCGATAAAGGTGACAAAGTAAAAAGCTTTTCCCATAGATTCTGTTCTCATAGGTCCGCAAATGTCCGAATGTATTAGTTCCAAGCGACAGGTAGTTTTTTTTTCACTCTTTACTGGAAAGGGTAGACGGGTTTCACACTGCATGTCAAGTTGATTAAAGCTAGGTAATCGTTTCACCATATTACTTGCTGATAACTGTTTCAGTGATTTCAAGTTTAAATGTCCAAGCCTTTTATGCCACCTCCCTAATTCCAGTTCATGTTCCCCTGACGACAACCTTACTTGTTATTTTATCGGCTGATTTTGCAAGAAATACAGCCCTTTATGCTTTTCTGCTTTTATTATTGTACTGCGATTACTCTTAATAATTGCCGCCGCTTTATCAAAAAGTATTTTGCAACCATTGTCCGTTGCTTTACTTGCTGAGATTAAATTTCCCCGAAGATCTGGTACATATAACGTATGATATAAATTTATCACCTTTGGTTCACCGACGATTAGCACCGAGAGTTGTACTGTTCCTATACCTAACGCTCTCACTTTATTGTTATTGGCCAACTGCACGTATCCACCAAAATTTCTCTTTAATGAAGTGAAAAAGTATTCTGAGCTACACATGTGTGAGTTGTCAGCTGTAAACGATTGCGACTGATAAGCAATAAAACCGAGTTCATTAGTACTGCTAGCCCTTTCTGTTGAAAATTGTTTTTTACAATATTTTGTCTTGTGGCCATTTTTTCCATAACGACGGCATTTAAATGGAAACAATTTCTCTCCATGACAGTTATTATCGTTTTGCGTGAACTTGGAAATGTCTTACCTTAAGAGCGCTAGAATTTTCCTTCTTCTTGTCACCTACCTCCATGAGTCTGGCTCGAACCGTTTTCAGGGAGGGAAATTCGTCAGCAGCATCAAATGTAGCCGGCACATCCTTGTACGTTTCAGGTAGACTATCGAGCAAAATAGTTACAAGGAGGTCCTCGTCTAATTTGGAGTGAATTCCGTCAAGCGCGATACAATCGAGCTGAATTCTCGCAGGTACTCATCCATCGTCTGAGAGGGATCCATTTTAATATTCACCAATCTCCCAAATTCTTCTGCCTTCTGCCTTGTACTTTTCCTGTCGTATGACTCTTCCAAGAAATCCCAAACTTCTTTTGAAATCTTAAAACCTTTCGTTAATGCTACCTGCGGTGGTTCCATTCCTATGAGCAACTCACTCTGTGCATCCATGTCACGATCATCCCATTTTGCCTGATCATCGTTCCCGGTAGCTGGTCTAGTTTCTTTTCCTTTTATAATATTTAGCAGCCGTAATTTGTGCAATATTCCTTCCATTTCTACCTTCCACGTTCCATAATTTTCCCCATTGAATAGAGGAGTTCTTCCAGATATGGAGGTTGACATAATTACTGGAAATAACTATTTATTGATAAATGATTCCTCAAATATATCTTATTCCTTTTGTAGTGCCGAGTATTTCACGTTGTCTGCGCCCATAACCTGTTAAAGGAAATGCCCATAGGAGAAGGATGGCGAAGGATACAAATATTATGTCCGGGTTGCTCTGTACTTCAACTTGGAGAGATTGACAGCTTATTGATACATAAAAAAGGTGTGACAACTTAACTAAATTATAAAAACAAAAGTGACAATATAGCAATTCAAAAGTTAACGCTTGATCTAATTCCATTAAATCAACAGATGGCAGAGCCAATATTGGTTTGGAACTTTAATATCTTCAACAATGTTTATACCAAGTTACAGTGTAGCTTTGGGTTTGGCATATTTCTCACCATAAATCGTGATTTCTACTTATCATTAAAACTGTCCCATTCGCGTACCTTCTTTTGAGCCCATCCGCACCAGATTTTGCTTAGTGCAGGTGTATTTGAAGAAAACTTTGAATCGCACTTGTTGTCGGTATTGTTTTAGGAGTGAAAATATACTTAGATATCTAAGCGTCTATGATTTTCACCTCGAATTGTTTTGCAGGTGGAAGATCTACTGGATGAACTATGTTTGTTCTTCTTTTTTCTACTATATTTCAAGAAATACTAGGCTCTACCTCAAAACAGGATGGTCTTATGGCTTTGAAATTGCTCCAGTTGAATGAAGGTCTGGTTGGTTACTCCGAGGACGCAGTTTTCTATACATCTGGAATTGAAGTTAATTTGGAGAGGGGGGAATGAATTTCAGGAGACTTTTGTCTTGTTTCCGGTTCTGAGGTCAGATCATCAGTAGTATTTTGTAAAAAAAAAAATTTGTAATTTTCTTTCCTTTCAAAGAGCTTTTCGGTCTTAATTTGATCTTGCAAAATTAATCGTTGATCTTGTAATCGACCTTAGCGTAATCCTTTAACGCCTCTTTGATAACATTAAGAGTAATTATATTGAGACTAGCGTTTCAGCGTTCTTCTAAAGACATTCAACCCTTTTGTTTTCAACTCATAATTTTGGCATAATTTTGAGTATTTCTAAAATATTCCCGATGGAAAGCCTAAAGCTACTTTCTATTTTCAAGGTTTGCAACCATGATCTGCGATTTCTTGTAAGACTCTTACGATATCGCCTTTTAGTTCTGGCATTATATAACCCGCATCTGGACCGTATGTATATGCCGTCGAACTTGAGTTTGATTTTCCCTTTCATTTTGATTCACTAATTTTGTCAAAATGGAATCTTGAATTTCGTTTAGAAGGTCCACTATCAGGATTTATTGCTAGCAAAAAATTGTGTGTGCAAGAAAACTCCATGTAAAGTTACTCCATTGCGATTGTCGCTACGCTTTTCTTGAATAGAACTAACTGGATGAGAGTTGAATCTTAAATGACGCATGGCATATATTCCGACTTTAATACCACTAAAAGTGTATCTCTATTCTAGTTTTAAACTGTAGGTAACAATGCAGTGTTGATTATAATAAAAAAAAAAAGAAAAAGAAAATATATGTAGGTATTTGAGTCATTAGTTTCCGCTTTAAAAATAAAGCAATCATTTTAACTAAATACAATATAATTAAAAGTGATCCATGAACGTCTCCAGCAAATGAAATTTACATCCGTACGTATATGCATAAGTATAGGTAAGAAAAAATAAATGTAAATTTCTTTGGTGTAAATCCGATCAAGATACCAAAACAAATCGAGTAAAATAAGACGTGTATATCAGGCCTGTAAAATTTAAGCCTCATTTTTCGTTCATCCTATCACATCTATCTATCGTTGTGAAAATCTAACAATCATCCGGGGAAAAAGGGAAGAAAAATAGATTTCATTACTGAATGGACAATTTCCAGACGATTCGTGCTCATGAATTATTTACAAGCAATTTACTACTCAATGATGCACTGCCATACTGAGAGTGTTTGTCTCCATGCGAACGGACAAATGCCAGTCAGCAGGAATTTATTTCGTTTTTATACAGTGTTCCTTGATATACATATACATACACACATATACTTAAAGGTCACTAATACAATTCACAGTTCAACGCCAAAATTATTCCCTTAAACTTAATTCCGTTCCTTATTGATTACAACTAAAAAAAAGAAAAAAGAAAAGAAAAGAAAAAAAAATACGGAACTTTTTGAAGCCAACTTATTTTTGCTATCCTATCAAATAAGTCGGTCTGTTTGGTCAAAGTATATAAGAAGTTTAGCTGTGCCCCATTTATTACGATAACTTTCTTCACAGTGCAAATATACTCTGAATTGACTTTGATTTCTTTATTTATCTTAGAAGGAAAAGAAAACAAAATTTCCCAAATATATTCATACGGATGTGGAAAAGGCCCTAATATTGATCCTTGTGGAACCCCTCGATAGAGCAACGCCTGATCAGATAATGGTTTGTTTACTTTAATATGGAAAACAGAGAGAATTCTCTAAAATGAGGAAGGCGGAAAAGTATAAATATAAAATGTTATTGTTTTCTGGAACCTACTCAAATCTCAGAGAAACTAGAATTTCTGAAAAGATCTAAGAAATATTTCAGCCTACCAAATTTAGCGCTCCTATACAAATCCTATATTAGACGTAGAATGGAATATAATTCCCACATCTTCGCCGGGCTGGTCACACTGCCTTAGCTTCATTGGTTATTGTCCAAATTTTCGATGCCTTTCGGTCCTATGCTAGTCTGTTCCGCCGAAACGACGCGTCTTTAATTCGCCATAATTATAGGAGGGATCCTGTCTGAGATTTTTTCTTCATTGTTTTCTTTTTGGACTAATCTTGTTTAAGTAAAAAAAATTTTTGCTTCAGGGTCTACGAGCTTAAAATTGTGAACTAGGATAGTTTTTGTACAAATGATTATGCTTCGGGGGTGAATTTAAGTGTCAAACTAATGTGCTGTTTAGAATAAAAGTATTCTGAGTACCTATGAACAGTGGTCCAAATCAAATAAATTGTATATTTTTATGTCACATAATGAGACGATAGATCTTTCTACTTTGCCTTTTGGATCTCTCCTAATTATGAAGGTTGATTAAAGTCCGCTCCTCCACTCATTGAAAGGTATAGGGATATTGCCTATCCTACGTGCAGGCAATGTCGTAGGGAGGATGGGGCGCTGGCAGGAGCATATAACATCAGCGATCACGATAAGTTCAGGTAAGTGGTGTAAGGGTCCCTTCAGGACCGGTGTGTGTGTGTGTGTGTGTGCTGCATTTTTGGAAGACAGATAATGTTTTTGGATCTGGTGTGTGACAGTGGCAGGATTTGGTTTATCCACCCCATAACTCGCCCGTAATACCCGAGGTGCTGCACTAGCAACGCTGTGTTCACCGAGGGAGCTATCAGCTTTCGCTGATAGTTTGGACTTGACCTCCAAATGGTACTTATAAATACGCTACCATAACACGGATTCGATTCTCATGCTCAGCACCGTGTTAACAATTCTGAGCTTGCACATGCCTAATAACGGGTGGGGGGGGGGGGGGGGTTATTAAAAAAATAGAGAAACAGATCCCGACGATATCGTAAGATTCAGTAATTAGTCTCTTACATTTGTAAGCTTTACTGAGGCCGCAAGACAACGACTGTGAATGAAGAAGAAATTGTGAGAAAACGGAGAAAAACAGACATTGAACTGATGAAGGTTACATGGTGTCTCCTTTCGCAAACGGAAATGCTCTATTATTTGAGGACTTCATATTTGTAGAAAATGCTGACAGTCGTTAGATAAACTAGTTATGCTACTGAAATAAAAAAATTATTGGGATAGGAAATTCTGTTGAACTACAAATGGATGTCGATTAAAATGAAAAAAAAAATTTGACAGTCCTGGTTAGCAAAACCAGCATTCCATAATAATCTAGTAATTCTTTGGGAAATTTTTTTTTATTCATGTCTATGTCGTGTGTAAAGCCTAGTACGGAGTTCGAGTAAAACAGTACGGAGTTCAGGTTAAAAGTGACATTTCTATACAAATTTTACCGATGTTAACATCCTAAGCAAAAATTTTACTTAGGTCTTTACTAGTCCAGCACGAAGTGCACTGGTAAAAAGTGCTATTTTTTTATTATAAGGTATGTAGATTACGTTTTGTAAGTCTCCACTTATTTTACTGATCATTTTAATGTGCGGAGCATTAAAATGCTTTTAAAACTTTGACATTTCTTTGATTGGTCACAAAACGAGTTTATTTAGTTTTTCCCGTGGATTTTCTTGAAGGCGATATACACTTAAATCTGCCTCAGCAATAATCTCGTCGTTGATATTGTAAAAAAAACAGAAAAAAATAATAATCACTTAACATTTTTAAAAATATGTATTTCCGATTAATTGTGATTTCAATAGCTGTTTCGCTTTCTCAACATAAAACTTACTACGTCAACTTTTTACCAACGCTAAAATGCTATTTTCTGGAGACTGCATTAAATTTTACCGATACTCGAACTGCACTCAGTAAAGGTGCGGTAAGAATCGCTCATTCTGTAAGAACGCGATCCGTAAAACAATTAAATTATTACTAAATGATAAAAAAAGCAAAATTAAATTGAAAAAAAAAATGGAACTGCGAATTAATAGAAAGCACAAATCTTCAATTAAATCAACTTCCATTTGGTAATTTTTTCACTTTTACCGCTTTTTAAAATTCAAACCATTAAATTTCAAGATAATAACTCTTACAGAATGTGATATCTATTTAAGCTAAAAATATCAATTTCTCGTAAGTAAGTAAACCTCAATCTCGTAAAGTTCTTTACTTCAATTGTAGTTGAGCCTTAACATCGGGTCTACACAAGCGTTTTCTTCTGGCAAGAGGGCAATCACAAATGTCACCCAGATATTGGATTAAATTTACGAGTGGGCAAATTCGCCAACACGTTAGGCGAAACTAGCTTTCGGAAGTAATAAAAAATCATCTATCATCTATATTCAAATAGTGCAAACTATTTTTTGAGGCCAGCCCAGCCCGTCCCTTTAACTCGTACACGAATTTGTCTGTCTATTTATTTATATATTTCTTTTTTACTATTTTCGACACTCTCGTAGACCCACTTTTCGTCATCACAGCGTGCTGAAATTTGGCACACAGGTTCATGTCGCGTGACAATTTAATCTATCAAAATTTGAAATTTTTTTTGAAAATTTGGCACACATTTGATTAGTGATAAATCCGCTTCAGGACAAATGCAGAGTTTTCCGAAT
Organism: Dioctria linearis; assembly: GCA_963930735.1. NCBI lineage: Eukaryota > Metazoa > Arthropoda > Insecta > Diptera > Asilidae > Dioctria > Dioctria linearis. The sequence continues at coordinate 27,617,792 of OZ005740.1, forward strand.
ATTCCGAAAAAAAATTGCCGGAATTTTCCGACTTTTCCGGAAAATTTTCCGATAAAAAAGTTTTCTAAATTATGTAGGATCAAGTTCCCTATCAACTGACATCATTACTTTCTCTCCGACAATGGTGAAAAATTGCAGAAAAAATCGAGGAAAATTCACGTAAAACGCTTTTCCGGAGTTTTTCCGACCAAGGAAGCGTTTGAGGGTTATGCAACATAAGACAAATTTGTAGAGCGAAATGAGTTGCATAAAGTTGCTTTTGTGGAAAACTCCATGGAAACCCGGAAAAGCGGGAAAATCATCGGAAAAATTTTCATCAATATGATTAGTGATAAATCTGTTTCAGGAAAAATGCATTTCCGGAATATTCTGATTTTTCCGGAAAATTTTTCGACAAAAAAGTTTTATAAGCTATGCGGAATCACTTTTTTCCGTCCTACTGGCATCAATACTTTTTCTTCAACAATCATGAAAACTTGCATGTAAAAATTCATAATAATAGGAAAAGTCTGTGGAAAAAATGGAAAATCGGGAAAATTCATGTTATATGGGATCAAGTTGGAATACAGCTAAAAAGCGCTGTTTAAAACATAATTTTAATTTCAGAAAACCGTTGCAGTACTTCAACGATTTGATATTCGAAAAATTTTTCTTTTCGGATCTGCACAAAACATGACTTAAAAATTGTTTTAAAATATCTCCATGCAGCACGTAATAACAATTTAGTTAACGTGAAAAAGGCAGAAAATAATATAAGTAAAAAACGAGTTTTTAAACAAAACTGAGACCAAGCCGCATGAAAAAGTAGAAAATAAAATTTTCTTCACACACAGAGGTGCACTCAGATTTTATTCGACAATCACCGATATATTTCAATATGATCAATCAGAGGTAATAAGTGATTTGATTCATGATGAGAAAGAATATTCAATCAAAAAATCTGAGTCCACCTCTCTGTGTGAAGAAAAGTTTATTTTTTACTTTTTCATGGGGCTTGGCCTCAGTTTTGTTTGAAAACTCGTTTTTTACTTATTTTTACTTTTATTTATTATGAACGAAAAATAAAAAAGTAAAAAAGTTATTCTTTTCTCTCGTTTGATGACATTGTTAAAACTAGTTTTTATTTAATACAAAAAAAAGAAACTAACAACATTTTCTCTAAGCCTAAATATAGAAAATTTCAGTTTTTCAGTTCATATTTCTTGATTAATGATCTTTGAACTAAAATAAATAAAGCGTAAAAAATAAAATATAAAATGACTCTACAGCATCATTTAATACTTCAATTCCCTTCCCTTTAAAATTGATGAATGTTTTTGCTGTTGCTAGATTTCGTAGACTATATTTCACACAGACTTCATATTTTACGTGGCGGATGCCCATAGTTAATGTGCGTAGCACTTAATATTTCTCATATGAGATTTATTACATTCCAAATGCCTTAGAGTTGTCCTCAAGAACCCCTTTGGATCGCAATTCAATAGAAAAGGTTTACAGAGCGACAAATGATAAATGAGCTTTCTAGACCATTTACATTATGTTCCTTTAAAAATTATGTTTTTTTTTGTGTGAACGACTGTATAAATGTAAAGTGAATAAATAACCCCTCATGTGTTGGTAGAGCTCTTAATGCGACAAATATGTTTGACATGTTTATGTTTAAAAACAAGAGTAATTATTTTAAAATAAATAGTTCTTGATTTACACCATAAATTCAAATTCAAATTTAGTAAATCTCTTTTATTTCTTCAAAAAACTCAAAATAATTTGTAAGAAAGTTCAGACAATTAATGCTAGATTAACACTAAAAAAAAAGAAAATGAAAAATATGAACAATTAAAAGAAAAAAAATGGTAACTACTAGTCGATTGAAAAAAATTAAAAGCACTACTTCTAATTGCAGTTCAAGTTAATCTTTTATCGATTGTGGTAAGTCATTCCATATTCTAATATCATGGCAAACAAATAGGCGTTGCGTAATAAGGAAAATATACCGTGGCAGTAACAAAAATGGTGTGTTCGGTTAAACGTAGAGATTACCAAAGGCAAAGATACCGAGGACATTTAAACTTCAAAATTTTGATTAAATAAATTACTGACCAATAATCAAGATAAACAGAAATGTAGCACCCCAAAATTGAATTCTTAAATTTAGAAACGTGATCAAATCTTCTGAGACTGCGCACATATTGAATGATAGAATTAAAGGCAATCTCAACTTTTCTTCTATTATTGTAATCAAATATTTCATATCCATAGGTCATAATAGGTATTTGCAATATACGCACTAAAAATAATTGCTTAGGCATGGGTGTAAAATGGCTTGACACCAATAGAGAACGAAGTCTTGCATAAACTCTACTCACAACAGGATTGCTGTAGAGATTCCACGTATGGATAAGCAAATACTTGGATTTAGAGGGATTACGGCTTAGTTTATTATTACACGATCCCAAATTAATATCCTCTAAATCCTCATTTACCTGAGAGATGCCATCCTCAATGAGACCAAGTACACTAGATTTATACATCTTCAGCATAATGGTGCAGATTGCAATATATAACTTGATCAAATATATCATTTATAAACATAGAAAAAAAAACAGGAGCCCAAGAATGGATCCCTGAGGTACACCAGATACAACTGGTAGACAGGAGGATTGAGAACAATTTGCAAAAACTGCTTGTGATCTGTTGCTCAACTAGTCATAAATTAATTTAGCAGAATGAGCAGAGAAGTTAAAGTTAAGTTAAAGTTTCGTGCCAAGAAGTCTATGATTAACGGTATCAAAGGCCTTGGAGTAATCTAAAAGAACTAGTACCGGTAATTCATCTTTATCGACAGTATGCTTGATATTATTGCTCACTTTAAGGAGAGCAAATGTAAAGCTATGCCCTGGGGCCGGATTCTGTAACACGGAGAATTTGGGAATCTGGGAGATGAGAGGGTTGGAGTTTTTTTCATATTTGAGGTACATCTGCCTATTACCTTTCACTGTCGAAATAAATTGAATTTTCTGTTTTGTAGGGGTAGTTTTTGAGGGATGTAGGAGGGTAGGTTTTCTCGAGTTTTTCCGAGATAATGAGAGAATGGAGATTAGAAGGAGAATTTATGTGGTATCAAAAAAATGGGAGCTAAGGGCGACCAAGATAGGTGGAGGAAATGGGGCGGGGAGAGTGCGAGGGAGAAATGGGAGCTGATTAACGGAAAATAAAAAAAAATTAAGAAAATATCAGGAGCTGCAATAATTCGCAGGGGTAAGCTCAGGATCTCTAAACCCAATAAAAAAAATAAGAATTCACTTTGGTGATTAGTTATGCATGGGTATTATAGGCTATATTTTATTTCGATTAACGGTAATTTGCTGATTTGTGCGGCCTCGGCGGTAAATTTTGTTGTCGCAATATTCACCGGCTGAGCAAATACAAACTACACCACCCGATTACCCTCTACTCCCTCTTTAATTTGGTATCAAACATGATGTAGGTTGGACAACCCCTTATGAGGAGGGGTGGTACGACCCCCAACCCCCAAGACACCCTCCCCACAAAAATTGTTCACCTATATTTTTGTACTCTAAACCCTTAATCCATCAGAAAAAACCCCAATACTCTACAGCCCTCCCACACAGAGTTAGGCGCCCGGGAATATTGCGACAACAAAATTTACTACAATACGTCCTAAAAATAGAAAATATAAATTTGCAAATAAATTGTTAGAATTTTTCATTCGAAACAAAAACAAAAAATGTGAGAATATAATAAAGACTTATCAAAATATTTATTATTATTATTAAGTGCATTCCTTCGTATATGTATTTCCAATGCCTGTGTGTCCAGCTATTCTTGTGAAATGGGGTTGATTGCGCGTCTCTAATTTTGTTTTCTTCATTTAACCATATTTGGATAATATCTATGTATAGTCATTGAATGTTGTGTTGAATGTCCACTCGAAAAGCGTTCTTGAAATCATTTTCACACATCTTGAGTACATCTTTTTTCCAATATAGAGAATTTTAAACCTAAGGATATAAAAAATATTGTACATATCAATATTATAAGTGTAATATAGTTCAAAACTAGGGATTATCTTTGTCCACATTCTCCGGTTAACCTCCCATAAATTATTTAAAATAAACAATTTTCAATAAAGTGCTGCTCGTCTCTTGCTCCTAATTGCTAATAACTTTAGCTGAGCGTTTGACATCTCCAGCAAATTTATTAATAATAAATTATTCATATAACATGAAATTAATTTATTTAGTGACATTTTTACAAAAAACTTCAACTTTGACTTTTCAGTGACAGCAAATGTCAAACTACAAAAAAACGTGTTTCAGGGGTCGGCTATAACACGTGGTAAAGCTTTGACATGGTATCAATGATCCTGGTATCAATACCATATGTGTGTCCTGTATAACACCGGAGAAAAAATCTTCAAAATCGAATAGTTGGAATGAGACCATTGGGGGGAGGGGGAGGGGATGCAGGTTTGAGAGAAATGACTTTTTATCCATTCTCAAAAGGAATAAGTATATAAGTTTCTTTTTCAATATTGAATCCATCTTAATTTGGTATCATAGAGGATTTTGTTTTTATCTATATATGTATATGTAAGTGTGGGGTAGGTTAGGTTAGGTTAGGTAAGAAGGGTGCCTCTAGATAACCAGCCAGCCTTACTTAGACATCCAACGGGTCCATTGTGCCTCTAGACCTCATGGAATAACCCTTCAAGCCGCGGATTTATCCTGTTTTCCTTGAGAAACTCAGTATATATCCAAGACCTTTAACCTAGATCCATCGTGCCTCACTCAGAAAATTCGGGATGTCTCTGAACTTTATACTTTAAAGCTCGCCCAGACTTGAAAAGAAGTAGCTACCTCGTCGCCTACCTGTTTTATTCATCAGAGCGGGGCATTCGCAAAGCACATGTTTGACGGATTCAATTTCCTCCGAGTCCCTGCAACTCCTGCAGAAATCGTTCGCCGCTATTCCCAGTCTTCTAGCATTGTCCCCTATGGCCCAGTGACCCGTCATGGCCCCTACTAAATTCCTGGTATTTGCTCTGCTGCTATTAAGCAGTTCCCTTGTCCTTTTCCTGTCATATGCAGGCCACAATTGCCTCGCAATACGACAGGTATCCCTGCTGGTCTATCGGAGGCCTGCCTTTAGATAGACGTCCCTAATGATTTCCTCTTTTAAAGCTCCGATTGGGATCCTCACGTAAGCTACAGCTGCGGAGCTATCCAATTCGGAGCCCTTTTTGGCCAACTCTTCAGCCATCTCGTTGCCTGAGATATCCTCATGGCCAGGTATCCAGCTTAGGGTCACCTTGTGCCTTACAGTCAATTCCTCAAGCCTGGTTTTGCATAACTGTACCAATTTTGATTTTAAAAAAAGTGTGGGGTAAGTCCGGGTGAAACTGCCAACGTCGATAAATCTTACTTGCACATTGTGTCTTGCAGCTGAACTTTGGATTAGTAAGGAAAGCCACGCTTATTTCATTTAAACAAGTGAGTTTTCTTGTCAAAATAGAAATTGTACGTTGGTCGCTACAAATTCATAGTCTTTAATAATTTTCACTGCAGTTTTTCTGTAAGTTATCTTTAATTTAGTGTTTTACATTAAGTGAGTTAAAAAAAATTCTTCGCTTTGCTATCATTTTGATTCCTTATACTGTGGTGGCCATATCAATGTATAATTGGGATAGATGGCCAAGGTATTTGCGATACAGATGAGGAATTTAAAATTAATGTAATTTTTTCTTTTAGTCAAACTGCCGACCCACGACCCACTATAAGCTCAAACCAACATAAGGTATGGGCTCATGGACAAAAGATGACTTAAGTAGTGCTACGATGACTGTCAGAAACGGCTCTTCGATTAATGCTGCAGCTAGGAAATGTGGAATTCCTAGAAAAACATTAGAAAGAAGACTTAAGAAAAATCATCCATCTAAAGGACGTATGGGTCTGAGTCTGCTTTAGGAGAACAAGACGAAGTAAGTCTTTCAAATCATTTGAAAAGAATGCAAAGCTGCGCATTTTCCTTGAGTAATGATGATGTACGTAGAGTAACATTTTTTTCACAGAAAAATTCAAAATACCGAAAACATTTTCCTTTTGAGAGCGGGATTCGACTGGTTCAACTCATTTTTAAGCCGATATCCGGATCTATCCCTCAGAAAAGCAGAAGGTGTCCCTATTGCAGGAACTCAAGGAATAAATAGAGTAGAGTTTGAAAACTATTTCCAGCTTCTTCAGAAAACTCTTGAGGAAAATAATTTGGTGAACAAACCAGGCTGTTTTTATAATACCGATGAGACTGGCTTACAACTGAACAATAAAATAGGTGTTGTAGTTGTTGAAAAAGGTTCATGACTACCTGCTCAGAAAAAGGAGAAACAATATCGTGCATCAGCTGTTGCAATGCAGAAGGCACATTTCTCTAACCAGCTTGTATTTTCAAGGGGAAATATAAGAAGGAAGAATACCAAGATGATATGCCACCCGGATCCGTTATTTTTATGTCTCAAAAGTTGGCTTATGTCAACACAATAACTTTTACCGAATGACTGGTAAGCTTCTATTGATCTTGGATGGGCATACCTCGCATTCTAGCTCTGCGGAACTACTTGAAACGGCTCGAGATAATGATGTTGTCTTGCTGTGTCACACGACTCACTACCTACAAACACTTGATAGAGCAGTGTCTAAACCTTTGAAGTCACATTTTTATAGTGCTTGTCAACAGTGTGTTCTTGCTAACGCTGAAAGAAAATTAACCCAACTTCAATTCGGCCAAATGCTCACGTAAAGTTGGGGGAAATCATGCATGGTATCTAATGCTGCATTAGGATTTAAAGCAACTGGAATTTTTCCGTTTAACTCTGATGGGATTCCCGACCATACGTCTTCAGTTTCGGATTTAATTGTGGAAAGCTCACAAACTTTAACACTAAATAACCAGGCTTCTTTCGAGTCTCAACCTTCTACGAGTGCTATGGTAGTTCACAAATCAAATGTCCCTTCATCACTGGTATTAGAATCCTCAAAATTCATAAACAAAGTTGGTTTTGTGGAAGTGTTAATACACCCAAGTATTTCTAAGGCAGAAAATCTAGAAAATCTCCTATAACAAATTTATCCGATTCCTACACTACCTGAAAATTTTAAAAAAGGTTCAAAGAATCTTGGAATAGTTTTAACATCATTCGAAAACATTAATGAATTGCGAGAAAGGACCTTTAGAGAAAAAAAGATTTTTTCCAAAACGCAAGCCCAAAAGGAAAAGCTACAAAAAAAAATCATGCAAGAAAGCAAGGAAAGTCAGTTCGAACTCGGAGTCGGAAATTGACGTATTTCTGGAAAGCGATGACAAAGAAAACGATTTTGATGAGAATCAAAGTTACTTTGTGGCGAAATGAAAAGAAGATTTGATATGTTGCATTAAGTGTTTCCGTTGGCTATACGAGCAGTGCACGAGCTTTCCTAATATGTGCATACCATGTAATAACACTGAATAAGTAGCTTCTTTCTTAATGTTATACTTTATTTCCTTAATTGTCTTTTTTCTTCCAGAATAAAAGATTTCTTTTATATTGAAATAAATGTTGAAATATAAACGGAAAGAATTTACGTAGTTTTATGCAGCCATTTGCCCATAATATATAATTAAAAAATTCACTGGCCATGTCTCCCGCAGTGTCAAAATATGTACTGGCAATCTTACCCTGGCATTATGGAACTGATGGCCAATTTGCATTTATATGTACAGCCTCGTCGGAAACAGAAAGTTATAAAATATTCAGGGTTACTATATTTTAATTCGATAACCAAATAGTTTACATAAATTATAATGCAGGTTTGAATTGTTTTGCTTTTAGCGTTTTGTAAATATGTTCATGTTGCGTGATGAAGGACTTTTATTAATGAAAACACAGATGATGCCTTTAATATAAAATATTTATTAAATTGTCTTTATGACATCTTGTCAGTACTGCTGTCTTATAAGAACTGCCTACTTACAAGCTTGTCTATATGGATGGCGACCCTTATGTCTACTCTTCAAGCTGAACTATTAACTGTATGGACTTAGCATAATACTAATCAATATTGCATGTATATCACAACAATTCACTATTTGCCCAAGGTGGCCATCTTACCCTATACATAAATGCTGATGTTTATACAAACATTTTGGAAGAATGTTACATTACAGATTTGGAGAATATTCAGAATAGGAACTAATGCATATTTTAACAGAATCATGTCATATCGGTGGTTTCAATAAAACAACTATTTTCAACAACTGGCCTACTGAAAGTTCGGATTTGAACCCTATCGAAAATCCCTGGGACCGCATCAATACATAGGAAAATTCACAAAACGCATCTTCGCAATATCCACGAACTTCGAACAGCTGTATGAAAAGCTTGGAAATTTCATCAAACTTAACTGAAAATTTAATATCGTCATCTATTCCAAGAAAACTAGAGGGTATAGTAAAAAATAAAGGAGGAAATATGAAAACTAAAGTATTATATGTTCTTGTTTTAATTCATAATTTTAAGTGACCGATTTCGGTATATTCAACCTTGGTGCCATTTGCAACCGTAATCAAACGAGTTTTAAAATATTTTGCTCGGCTTACTTTTTTTCTATCAGTTGTGTAAATTAAAGAGTAGTGGTCCCATGATAGATCCTTGAGGAACCCCATGGATAATAGAGATATAAAATACAATAAAGACTATCATATTACTTGCTTTGTTCTCGTGGTTAAGAATTTTCTTACTTGGCATTAACTAAAGATCAGAGACAAACTAATATTATGTTATTAGTTAGTCTATGACAGATATGTAATAATAGGAAAAGCTTTTAAATTAGATTTTTTTCAGTAACACATTCGAATGCTTTGAAGAAATCAAGCAGAACTAGCTCAGTTGTATCACTTCCTTCAGCAGAACTTTGTACAACCATGTGCACACAAAAACACTAAAATTGAAAGCCTCTAAAATTGTCCAAATATGCGGTCTGACTAATTTCTCACTATTTTAGCTGGAAAATATTCAAAAATCACGATAAAATTTGTCATGCTAATGATAAAACAGTGCAAGTAAAACTCGTTATCTTCTGTACCTAGCCTCTTCGATAGCAAGCCTATTCAGAGAATTTATAGAATTAATTGAAAAAGATTTACATTACTTTCATCATATATGTAGATATGCATGATGTACCTACGTATGATTCAATATCGATTGATTGGATCAAATTGAAATCAATACATTTCAATGAAGAAATACTTCATGGACTTACACCTACTACCAAAATATTTATAAATGAGTCAACTTTCTTTACTTCTATACTTCTACTCAGTAGAAATGACCTACCAAAGTCAAAATATTCGAATTTCTTTTTTTTTAGTTAACAATGTCCATAAGAATTTGATTTGAACAATATTTTTTTCATCTTATTAAAACTTATCTCACTTATGATAGGACAACTTGTTTATGAAAAAAAAATTAAACTGACTTATGTCTGACTTATAATAATAAAATAAAATCTAAAGCTCTGCAAGCCAACCCAACAAAGCAGAAATTAAACATTTTAAATTACTTTTCGATTTATCATAATTAGACTTAATTTTTTTTTCTCAATGGCTGTATACATTATTAGGTATATTTATATACTACAATAATAAAAAGTTTAAAAAGAGCTATTTAAAATTAAGTCGACTCCTTAGGGCGTCTTATATTTAATTTCATCTGCCATGATCTGCTTTCTGATAACAGGGCATACGATTTATATTTGCCATTTCCACCATTTATTACACGATTGATTGGAATTTGATGATAATGATGAATAGGTTTGGACCACTTAAAAATATTTAAATTACAAAAATTAGGGGAACAACGTGGAAAAAGGTTCAATTCAAAATCCACAATTATAAATGGTGTATCCTTGAACGATTTATTGATAAGAAAGAAAATTCTATACATATCTGCCTACCTATAATCATCGTCCCTTAATCAAGTGTCTCCCTTTTTTTAACGACTTATATTTTAACAAAGCACAAGAAGCTTATTAGAAATTTATTACTACCATAACTCATCTCAAAGGGTATAAAAGTTGGAATTTTATGATAGAAACTTATTGGCACTGGTAATACTTTATGAGTGTCTCACGACCATGTATACGACCTTCTTCCTAGTTTATTTTAGTATCTACATAGGAAACCCTCTCCAATCCAACCGAATTGTCCGAACAATTTATTACTTGCCTTCAATCGATGGTCAACGCTTCTGGATATGTACGTATGTATGTATGGGTTTATGCCTTTTGACACTTTATTTGATGTTTTTAGATCTCCTATAAAATCCCCAGGACTTAAAGTATACCAAATTTACTCGTATGTACTTATGTAATTGAAAATGTTTTGAATTAAATTTTTAATTGTTTTTTAATTAGACTAGGAAAATTTCAAATTTAAATTTTATATAAATTTTGCACAATCCACTTATAATTAAGAATTTATCTGTGTGTACATGGAAGCTTTTGTTTCAGAAATAAGAGTGACAGAGGATCCAATGGTTTTGAAAAATATACCTAAATTTAATTAAGATAAAACTTCCCAAGGATAATTGAACCTTTTCGTGAGGATTTTGTAACATTTGAATTGTGAAAATATCGAAGAAGGTAAAATGAATTGAAATATTTAAACATTGTTCGCATTTTACATTATACATACTTACATAAATAAAGTTACATTATACATACATATAAACAGATTAACATAGGCGTCGGGCTCTTATTTCATATCCATAGCCATGCCCCTACTAAATTGTGAAGAAAATTATTTTCATTCTCTATTTACAAATTTGGGATAAAAAAAGTTAGACGTTTCTACTAAATATTGCCAATTTAATATGTATACAAAGAGCGGATACCTCTGAATAAGATTTGATTATATTATGATTGAGGGTAGTGAAGATTCTGCAATCTCTACCCTTCCCCTTGCCACTATTTATCATGATCATAAATTCTTTAGTGATTATATTGTCGTATAATCAAAATCTAGTCTTTTATATGATGAAATCTAGCACTATGCTGAGACATTTATTCCACATTTTTGCAAATGTTATAAGAATCTGATATGGAATAGTTGTCAGTGGGAAACTAAAACTAGAGAAAATGAGCTTTGTAGGCCTACAATTCTTTATTTATCTGGTAATTTAACATGTTATCTACCCGGTAATTTAACTGGAAATCAAACTGGTTAGTTAACCAGTTAGTTATCCGGTAGCTTCCATGATAAATTAAACTGTTAATTAACTGGTTCTTTACCCGGTAATTTAACTGATTAATTAACTGGTTACTTACCCAGAAGCTCTTGTCGACTCATAGCTCGTTTGATAATCATAAAACACTTCATGCTGCGAGTGCCATTAATCTAATGTAGTTAACAAATTTCAGTCCTAAATGATTGTTGTGCTTTTTACTCAAACGGTTAACTTTAGTCATTTTTATTGACTAGAACTCAAAAGAGATTTACTCAATAAAATCAGAAGGATTCCAACTGCTGATTACGCACAAATGATATCATTTCTGGATATTACTCGCCATATCACTCACATTACTACAGTCAGTCACACTTTATTTATTTATTATTTTACTTGCTTATGTAACAAAACCACTCAGCGGGAAATGTGTCAAGCGATTATGAAGGGAAGCGCTACCACAACATAGGCAGAAAATATCTTTTCTGAAGCACTCTTTTAGCATATCCAAAGAAATCTTTTTTAGGCTTATTCAGAACCTATGTTTTTTGCTATAAAAAGAGTGCTACCTTGCAAGCGCTCCAAGAGCGCTTCCCAAGAATCTGCATCTGAGCGCTTCCCTCTGCGGACAGGCTCACGTTAAAATAAAATGAACAAGGATACGGTGGGGAAGCACTACGAACTTCCAAAAAAGTGCTGTTGCAATCGTCTTTGAGCGCTTCCATTTTCCGCTGGGCAGCTTGTACAAAATTTTAGTAGATTTATTCTGAACTTATTTGTACCATCGTTAAAGCTCTTAAAGGTCAATGCCCACTTACCGGCACAGACAGACATCGACTGGCACCAGCATTTTTCGTGCACATATAACGCCATAAAACTGAAAGAAACTTTCAGTTAAGGCAGGTATCGCAAGAAAACTATAGAAAAGTGATCCGATGTTAACTTCGCAACTAGACCAGCAAGGGGAAAATGCCGGGCTAAGTTCTAGCCACCGAGAACGACTGGTAATGAAGTTTCCATTTCGTGCCGGTATCTGCCGGTGCCAGTTGATGGATATTAGCTAACTTGTTTTCATTGACGAATATTTTGCCTGTCTATGCCGGTTCGTGACTTTAATGCGAACGAATCGCTAAGTCAATTCTCTGACCTATCTCTATTTCTATGGCATAGAACTAGAGGAACTCTCACTCTTTTAAACTGGGAAACTTGTTAAGGCCTCCCGTTTATGACAGGTAATCGATGAAAGACAATGTGATAGGACTGCACATATGATCGACTATCTCTAAGATGTCTAGCCTATACTTAGAACGAAAGCTAACAGTTGTTAAAAAGGTACTTAAATATTTTTAAATTTAACACACAATAAAATTTGTCTGTCGTGTGTTTTGGCCAGATTTAATCTATATACCATCGACAAAAGACAACATTGAATCTGTATCTCGAACGTGTACAAAAAATAGATCATTTATCAAACCTTTTTCATTACTCCGTCTTTTTTTTAGGCGGTCCGTTCTTTTTTTAGGCGGTCCGTCCTTTTTTTAGGCGGACCGTCTTTTTTTATGCAATCCGGCCTTTTTTTAGTCGGCCGGTCCTTATAGTTGGTCGTCCTTATTTCCGGACTGTTTCTTAGTGGACTTGTCTTTTTATAATCTGCCCGTCTGTGTGCGATGCCCTTTAAGAATCCATGACGATCAATGATCATTCTAATCGAGAAAATTATCTAAAACCGAATGTCTGTCACATACTATGTATAAATCTAAGAAGATTGAGATTCTAAAAGTCGCATGATTTCATGGAAAGTTGAATATTCTTCATTAAAGCATAGTCGCTCTGCCATTATTGGTGTTGGTTTGTCTTTTTCTTGTCTTTTATCATTTTTTTCGCACAGAGATGATGTCCAGATCCTTGTGGTTGCTCTTGCATTGCATCGAGATGTGTTATCTTTCTGATCACGTCTATACTGTAGAATTGATTCTTACCAGGCTGAGTTGTTTTTGAGTCATCCGTCAATGTGGCTACTCTGGCTACTGCTGATTTTATTGTTGCTGGCACAGATATTATCCTTGAGATCATCAAACAATTAAAGCTAATTGGAAAAATGTTTGCGATATCGTCTGAGTTGTGGGATTATGTTGTTATGTGATGAAGTTTTTATTCACTAACTTAGAAATAGAAATAGAAATATTTTTTTACGAATACTGTACACAAGAGCTATAAATCTTTTTTCGTACATTAGATTTAAGGGTGTTAGAGATCGAGTTTTCAAGGCTAACAGAAGAAAGAGATATACAGATACAATTTTTCTAAATTATAAAACAAGTTAAAAAAAGAAAATTAAATATAATAAGAACTAATATAAGAACTTAGTTTTCTTTTAGAGCTAAATTTGAAAATATATCATAAATTCTGCTGTGGAGATCATGAATATAAATCATAATAACGCAGGAGTAATAAATATTATACTATAAGTATTTCAATGTGCCGCTTAACTGCACCAACAGTGCCTGCAGTTTGGAAATTCAAGGCAAGGTTATTCCATAGACGGGCAATTTGGACAAGATAAGATCCTTCCATGTAAGATTTATAGAAACATGGAAGCAATATATTCCTGTTCCGTCGTTATAGTGTGAACTGGAAAAATTCTCGTAAGTATCGAGGTCGATCACAATTAATTAGATTATATAAGAAAACTAGAGCACGTCGCCTCAAGTAGGGAAACAGTGGACAGCCAAGCATTCGAGATCGAAATGGCGAGATATGGTCAAACCTGCGAAGTCCATAAACAAAGCGGATGCAGTCTTTGAAAGCTACTTCCATCTTACGGGCACAGCAACTATCCAGTTTGGGAAATATAACACTGCCATAAGTGAAGTGGGACACAATTAAAGCTTTAATTAATCTGAGGCGATTTTCAGTAGATAGCATACTCACTGAGAGCCAGAGACTCCGAAGCCCTGCATAAACTTTTCTGATAATGCTGTTAACATAGTCGTAACACTTCATTTCGCTATTTAAAATAATACGAAGAGTAGTGACTTTATTTAGAATAGGCAGCGAAACGTTGCTTAAGACTACAGGTGGTATATCAGAAGAATTCAATTTTTGATTGTAGAAATAAGTACAGTGAGACTTGATAGGATTTAAAACCAACTGATTATTCTTCGACCAGACATTAATTCTGTTGAGATCACAGTTCATTCGATCAATGCAGTCTTCTAAGAGCCCAATAGGTCTATTGAGATATAACTGGACAACGTCCGCATATAAATGGTTATTTACATCCTGGAGAATGTCAGGCAAGTCATTTATAAATAGACTGAAAAGCAGAGGGCCCAATATAGAACCTTGAGGGACCCCACTTATTTATTAGTGGTAGTGAAGTAGACAATACTTCGTTGGCTGTTTACGACCAGCAGAAAATTGTTATTTAAAGCAACGGCTGAGGTGCTAAAATTGAATGAGCTAGCTAGTTTATCGAGGAAGATACGGTGATTCATGCTATCAAAAGCTTTAGAGAAATCTAAAAGTACTAGGACTATAAAATGGTCTCGGTCTAGAGCGCTTCTTATGTCAGAAGTTACTTTCAATATAGCTGTCTCACAGCTGTGACATCGCCGGAATCCCGATTGCCAACGCATCAGTAAATCACCACGGTCGAGATATTCAATTATCTGTTTATACATAAGCTTTTCAAATACTTTAGATATAAAGCAAAAAATACTAGTTGGAGCGAAAATCTGCTGCAGATTCCGGAGAGGATTTTTTCGGACTGGGCGTGACGGTTGCAAACTTTCAAGTACTGGGAAAAGAAGATGACCTCAAACACAAATTAATTATATGTAGCATATATTTTCCGATAAATGGGAACAAAATTTTAATGAACCGTGGTTGTAAGTTATCAGGTCCAGTAGCTTCAGATTTAATTGAGGATATAGCAGCAAGAAGTTCACTATAATCGACTCTTCAAAAAGAAAAGGTATTGCCATTATTATTATTATTGGACACAGACAAAGATCTTGTTGAGTTACCTATGCTGGGAGTGGAATCACTTAGCTCAGTGGGTGCAGTACTGAATGATGTAAAGAATGTGTTTAGCTCTTCAGGGTCGAAATCAATTTTAGAATTATAATTACTGCCTTTCACGGCCCCAGCTTGTTGTAAATTTCGCCACAGCGTCTTTGGACTAAGATTTTGGTTAAATTTGGAGCTGAAGTATTGGCGTTTTGCTCGTCGAGCTTGAACTCACTTCTCGTGGCTATCTTCGTCATATTTACCGTACAAAGATCATAATACAATCTTAGGGTGTACAAAGTGTGCTGGTCTTAATAAGAAAATTACTAATAAAAAGGAACTATAAAATATTTAATATTTAAAACAAAAACATTAATCCGATTTAAACAAGGGTTAATGGCTTAATAAGTCTTGCAAAAGTTCTACTGCTTCTCGCGCACTAAATATCATGTGCCAACAGATTCCATTTACGAGCACATTGGACAAAGTAAGAGTGTTGGCCATATTGAGAACTAGAGAACTACATCGAGGGATTAGGTGATTCCTCTCTAGCCGATTGCAGGAAGCTAAGCTTTTCAAATAGGTACGCGGGCTGTTGGTTATATATTAATCTGTGAACATTTTTTTAATGTACGTTTGGTTAGGTATGCATTCAGAGAGCATCCAAACAAGCATCTTGAGAAAGACGATATATGACTGAAGCGAGGCAATTTAAATACAAAGCGGAGTACGTTGTTATATGCCACCAAGAGCCTCCTTCGACAGACTGAGTCAAGATCTGAGAACACCACACTACCATATGTGAGGTGGGGGGACTAGCTTCATCCGCATATGAAGAGAGTGAAAACTAGAGCTTAACCATAGCTGCCGCAGACATCCATATATTTTACCTATTATAGCTCTTATATGATTACAGCAAGTGAACTTCGAGTTAAGCTCAAAGCCAAGGGCTTTAGCTGAATCAACATATGATAGTACTTTGTTGTTGATAGATATTAGTGGGGCAGTATTAGAATCAATTCTATTTCTATAAATCGCTATTCAATTTTACTTACTGGGATTCAACTCCAGGTTATTTAGTAGTGACCAATTAAATACACGGTGCAGGTCATCAGTGAATCGGTATAGGCAGTCCTCCTTCAAACCGTTTAGTCTGCTTAAGTAGATTTGTACGTCGCGTCAGCGTACAGATGAATGAAAACATCTGATATTACGTCAATAATGTCGTTTAAGTAGAGGCAGAATAGTAAAGGGCCAAGAATAGATCCTTGAGGAACTCCAGATAATATAGACGTTTCACTGGAGCACACCTCATTCACCCTAACAAACTCACTGTGTCCACTTAAAAAACTCTTGACGAGTTTTACTACAGACGAAGAAAATAAGAATTCTTTTGAAAGTTTTATCAGCAGATTGCAATGATTGATAGAATCGAATGCTTTGCTGAAATCAAACAAAGCAAGGATCGTGAGCTTGTATTTATCTAGCGCTTCGTATATATCTGATGTTACATTGAGCATAGCAGTTTCGTAGCTATGATTCGGTCGGAATCCAAATTGCCAATAAGTCAAATATCCATTTATAGATCGATGTATTTCATAGCCTGCACATAAGCTATCTTTTCAAAAATCTTAGCAAAAAAACATTAAAGACTAATTGGTCTGTAGTCCGTTAAAACAGATACTGAGAGCTTTTTTGGTATAGGCAGCACAAGCGCTGTTTTCCCCTGACTGGGAAATTGAGACGTCGTGAGGCAGTGGTTAAAAATATGAGTTAGAATCTTAATAATATTATGTGCAATCAGCTTAATAAAACTGCATTAGATTTAATGGCATTCATAGCCAAAAGGACTTCATTTTCATCAACGCAACGAAAGGGAAAGCCCTCCACTGGAAAGTCTTCGGCACAAGCATTAGCATGCATTGACTGAGATGTAACCGTAGAGCCTGTAGAAAAGAACTCATTAAGTTCATTTGAATTGTGATTGACTTTAGGAGAATCGCGTCCATATGCACCCAAGTGACGAATATTCTGCCACAGCTTCTTTGGATCTTTTTTTTTAATTAAAACACACTTATCAAAGCCTGAGTCAATTTCAACACTAATGAATTCAATTTTTTCACCTGGTACAGAGGAGTCAATTACAGTTGCCTTAAGTGAGCTTTGGACATAAATAGCAACACCCCCTCCGATATGATTAATACGATTGTTTCGGAAAATATTGTAATTAGTTAGAGAAATTGATTGGCATATTACATTTTCATTTAACCAAGTTTCACATACCAGTACATCATGAACACCAGAATCCGCAAAAAGCTCCTGCAGTAGACTAACCTTATTCCTTAGACTTCTAGCATTAAGATAACAAACGTTAAAGCCGTTCGAGCGTGAGGCAAAGACATTAAGGAGCACTCTTACTTTTTTAGTGGGGGCTATGCCCCTACAATGAATAAGCGTTGTGTGTGTCTTGACAAGTCTGGAGCTATTACGTCTGGACGACTGTGCTATCTGCGGCCCGCTAAGTAGCAGGGACACAAGGTGTAAACTCGTTAAGAACGGGTTTTAAACTCGTTAAGAACGGGTTTAAGTGTTGAGTAGATGCGATCTCCTCTGAGGGATTTGAGGATATCCAAGCAGATACTCACAGTATAGATGCAACCTTGATAAGGTAGACGCTGTTGTCCCTTCTAGACGATTTGTGACTATCTAACCAGATATTCGCCGTATAAGATGCAATCTTGATAAGCTAGAAGGTATTGATATAGTAGGTGTTGTTTCTTCTTGCAGATCGGAGGGTAGACTTTAGTGCTGTAAGCGTGTCGGCGATAAGACTGAGATATAGTCTAACTCATCGCTTCACACAAAAGTCTGCCGAAAGAGTTCCACTTGGTCTGAAATATAGAGAAAAACGGTCTCGTAGTGAACGGGCAGAGAGCTATTCACGACTGGTTCTGACGGTCCCTATGACGGTCAGACGTGTGAATTTTCTGTGGTTGAGGCTAGTCGAAGTCAATCTCAAGTTAGATCAAGGTCAATCTGCCGACCGGCGTTGTTTGAACTCGACAGCTACAGGCCTTAGTTGTATGCCCTGCACCAGAATTGAAGTAGTGCTATGTGCCCTGGCATACGAATAGTTCTTGATGGGTAGCTAAAGATACTCACTGGCATAGAACAGGAACACCTAGGCTGAAAGCAAAACAATATAATATTCGCCCCAAGGGCGGAGGCATGGATGAAACGGCAGCGGTGTTCGCCCTCCAATTACTCTTGAGGTTATGCGCTACCGTAGAATCCATAATAATAGAAGCAGGAGGTCTTCTGCGGTTGAGCAGCGGCTATGTCAACAGTCAAGCGAAACCTTCCTCTGTTCAATCAATGCGTAAGAGGAGCTACTTCGGTGGAGAGATAATAATTGCTGTGAATGGTAAATAAAAATTCCTCTTGTTTGGCTTCATGAAAAAGTCGATTATTTTATTTTATTCTTCGGAGCTGTTCTCCCAATCTTAACTGACAGCAGAATAACAATTTTTTATTTTTCTTAAATCTAAACAAAAATCACAGCCTACCTTGCTAACGTTCTCTGCGTTCAGCAAGGTATTATTAAAGTTATTAAAGGTTTATACAATGGCTTGACCGGAGTTTGGAAATAATGGAGTCAGATCAGCCACGTCGCCACACTTTCTCCAATGGGGAGATATTACTACCCACGAGAACCAGCAGAACACCAGCAGACGTAACAAACCCAAACCCAATGCGACCATACATTTTGAATGTTGTCCAAACTTTAATTATAAATTGATTATACTTCAAGATGAAATCGCAATGAGATTCATGATTAGATTTAGATTCAAACAAGGAATAAACAAAAAAACCATTATTACAGCAATTAAAGACCGAATCATAATAAAAAAATAGAAAAATAAAAATAATAAAAAATAAAAAAATAAATAAATGAACAAATCATAATCATCTCCATTGATAATGACCACTAACATCCGATAGATGACTCTGCTGTCAACCGTGGAATTTGTGACATGAGGTAAATGGAGACAAATCATCAAATTTAATGTGAGTATTCTACTTTCAGTGTCAGCATAATACCTTGCCAACTGATAGGTGGTGCCAATGTGACTCGAACCCAGAACTACCATTCCGTTGATTGTGTACGTATTAAAAGTGTAGAGTAATATCCCAGTAAAATTTCAACTCAAATTATTCTCCTCTACATATCTTCTAGTAAAATATCACGCCTTCTACTGAAATACCCTATATAAAAAATTTTAATTCTTGTTGGATCATACACCAGAATAACAGGAATATATGAAAAAAAAATTATGCTCAGTGGAAAGCAAAATTTAATTTTAACATAAATTCATTCATTCAGTCAGTCACAATCAGACTTTCTGAATGTTTTTTGTCTGTATTTTTTTTTGCACTAAAATTTCATGTCCTTGATTTTTTATATCTCTGTCCGTAATTTTACATTTTTACATTTCCGCGCAGATAATCAAAGCAGTAAAAATAATTTCGTGGGTTCTTAAAAAAAAAACAAAAGGGAAAATAAAAACGAGAGGTTTTTAAAATAATCCAAATCATCGCACTTAAATGGAATGTGCTCTACTTAATTTCTTTATGGTGGGCTCGATCATGACTACTTCATCCTGAATTGAAGGATGATTTCTTAGCGATTAATAATTTTGATAAATTTTAAGAAGTTTTAGATGTGCAAAGGTACTCTGATAAGCAATAATGTCAGTTTATAGTTTACGTTATAAAAAATGTAATTTAACAAATGTTCGTTGTTTATCATTTTTTTAATGTTATTTACGATTGTCCATAAACATATTCTTTCAAAAGAACTATCCAGTTACTAGATTAAGACTCTTAGTCCAGTCAGTAGAGGTTTTTTGGCCTAGGGGTAGTTGTGATTTTTATATGTTCCGAGTCCCGATGAAAAATCCAAGTTTTCACCCATGACGGGGGTCCGCGCGTTCTGTCATCTTGCATTAAAAGTACCAAAAATTGGATTTTTCAAAATAATTCCTTAACGGTTTATCCTACGACACAAATTTACAATATAAATTTGAAGAGGACTAAATTCCCTAAATTTTTTTGTATACACACTTTTTTTGATGTGTAACGAGTTACAACGGCGGAAACGTGAATATTTTTCCAAAAAAAAATTATACATATAGTAACATTTACACAGGGTGTTTTGTCCATGGTGGTCCATACGACAGGACGTGATAGTAGTCACCTAGTCAAACAAAAAATTGGCAAGTATGGCAAGGGGGACGACACCTCAACCGTTTCGGAGTCACAGGGTGATTAAGAAAATGAAAGGTGAACATTCTTCCAAAAACTAGTTCAATACCTCGTTTTTCTTATTTTAAGAAATCATTTGTAGCTATTCATTACATAACTCATTTCCACACCACCCCGAGGTAGAGTAAATGGCACGTTTCTATTTCTGTTGGCCAAATTCACACATATCCTTTTTTTCTTAATTGAGTACGGCTCGTATTCCGTAACTTTTGTCCCCAAGTATGTTCCTATTTCTTTTTCCTTTTGACAGTCCCGGTCGGCTGATATTGATGCCTTCATAATCGTCTTGGTTATTGTTATCCTGTAACTCCTTTTCCGAGCTGAGAATCTGGCTTTCCATCCTTGTCATTGCCTCATCTTGGTCGTCCTTTCGATGATGATCTCTGGTGCATTCTCGCATAATTGATCATTACAGAATCAGCATACAACAGAGTACATCAACTCATCTTTTCTGAAGTCACATGTTCCACCTTTTCGCATTTGCATGTAATGACATTTAATAAGGTATCTGGGGCAGGTTTGACTGAAATTAGTACTAGAGTGGGCCTTTGGCACCAAGATTCCAGCCCCATCTGGGTGGATTTTTCTGGAATCCACACCATTTTTGGACTTGGTGGTAGATCCTAAACTCATGATACCCTGCAGCGTCCCTCGTTGGTGGTAAAGAAGCTAGGTTGAATTTGGTTTTTATTGTTGACTTTGCCACCATACAAAGCACAACGAGAAAGCTTGCTCCAGCGACTGCGCTGTCTTCTGGTTTGGGATTCTGATGTTTGAAAAAAATTAATGACGGCATTCAGTCCTTTTATTTTTTTGGACAATCGAAAAAATCTTGTGTTTCCTTGAAGACGTCGTGTCACAGCCCTTAACCACATGTAAAAACAGGATGTTTTCGGCTGTTTTTTTCACTTTCAAACTATTCGCGGAATACACTCTTTCAGCAATTTTTCTTCTCCCCGGTTTGCATAGGTAGATATTGGTATTGGATGATCCTAATGCTGTCAGCAGAACTAAAAGATCGACGTCTTCGCCAATGATAAAAACAGGTATACTAAGTCAAATTAAAAAGCTTACAGTTTACAGTTTTTGTAAAAATAACTAACCAACTTTTTGTAAACAAAAATTTCAAAGTAAAAAAAGATAAAAAAATCCGAAACTCTTCGTATAGAGCGGCATAACTCCTGATGGGTGAGAGGGATGGGACTGGTTGAGCAGCCGTTGGAAAGGCCATGAAGTTCTACATACAATGAGTTATGTACATGACAGTACACTCTGTACTTTTTAAAATACGGGGTATTTCGTAAGAGACTACCAAATTTTCTTAATCACCCTGTAACCCAGAAAAGGTTGAATTCCCCCCTCCGCCCTGACATACAATTTTTTATTGGACTAGGTGACTACTATCATCTCATTTTCTATGGACCACCATTGACGAAACACCCAGTATAAATGGTGCTATATACATAATTTTTTTTGGAAGAATATTCACGTTTCCGATGCTGTAACTCGTTACACATCAGACTTACAATAAAAGTGTTTATACAAAAAATTTAGGGAATTCAGCCTCCTTCAAATTTATATATTTACATTTTTGTCGTAGGATCAAATGTTGAGGAATTATTTCGAAAAAAAACACAATTTTTGGTACTTTTAATCCAAGATGGCGGACCGCGCGGACCCATTCCAAGAGTGAAAAATTGGATTTTTCATCGGAGCCTGAAACTAAATAACATATATAAAAATCACAACTACCCCACCTTTTGTAGGGTAAAAACCCCTACTGACCGGACTATCTGAAGAATAAGAAAAATTACATTTATGTTGCGGAGAAAGAAATATACTAACACGGGGAGAAGATTAAAAACGAACTCGATCTAGATTTTAGAAGATTTAGACAATGATGTACACTGTAATTCATTTTAATCAAGGGTGCAAAGTAGTTTACGCAGGACTATACTCTACTAATTTTTTATATACTAAAATTAATTCGAAATTCGAATTCGAAAATACCATTGTATACATACATATTTAAAATACGCGATTTACAACGTTCGATTCTATGGTAATATAGTAAAAAAAAAGTTTCATTTCATTAACTCTGACTCCCCCATTCGCGGAGGTTTTAAAAAAATAGAGTGGAAGATATTAGATAGACATTTTTTTAAGAATTTCCGTTGCATATAACGAAATTAATTAAAATCAGATTGTGATTAGATTTTGATAGCTGTTTGTCCATTTAATCTATCTTTTAATTTTTGAATGTATTCGAAATTCGAAAATGACTTTCGAAATTTTGAATATTGATTTTTTTATCTCATCAAATGGACAGCTATTTGGCAACCTTGTTAATGATGATCACCCTTAATAGAAAATTATTCAATTTTTTCTGGCAGTTGGTCTCAACGAAAGAGTGAAGGAAAATCCTGAAGATGTTTCTCTAGTTAAGAGTCGATATATTGCACTCCAGATTTTTTTAATATGTGCAACAACGAGCCTAATTATTTCGGGATATAAATATCAAGCGTAGTGCCATAAATAAAAAAAAAATATGAGTAATTTATCAGAATATTCTCAAAAGTGTCAGAAGTGGGAGAGATAATTGTTCATTTTGTAATAGTTTAGCAGTTATTTATTATTCAAAAACTTTTCGAACAAAATTAACGATGTTCGAAAAAATTAATGTCTTTTTTCATGGTTTATTATTCGGGTCGGTCATGTAATGAGAAAATTTTGAAATTTATGAATGTGGAATTTTTTCCCATCTATCCTTTTGCTTAGGAAAAGATAGTGGAAAGTAATGGTCTAAAAAAGCCATTTTCAAGGAAATTTGTAAAAATGAAAACTTAGATAATGTTTCTAAATATCTATTCTAAAGAACATTTCAAGAAAGCACAATTTCAGTGAAATATATTTTTTTTTCTAATTCCACTGACCTAAGGTCATAGAAAAGTCTCAATTTGAGCATTCCTTAATTATTTGTTTTCGTTTTTTTTTATGTCCATACCATTAAAGTTTGATCAGATTTCGCACAGTTGAAATCAATATTTAAAATATTTAAAGCCACAAAAAAACATATTATACCTAGAGGCTACTTATAGATTTACACACGCATATGATCACTTCTGATCTGCATTAAATTTGTTACCTCTTTACAGAACTGCCAGACAAAATTGAGTATTTTATGCAAATCATAGTAAAATATTCCCCACAACAAAATTATTCACACACATTTGATGTGAAATTCAGTTGAATCCTTTGTGTAAAATCTCCATACCTACCTACTGAGGGATTCTTTAAGTCAATCCTAATCGATTTTCTCTAAGGAATTTGAACTCCTAGTTTAGGTGAAAAGTTAATAGAAATAAATCAATGTTTTGGCAGTGTGTTTACATTTTGAGAATTCCCTGTGAGCCCAAATATGGTTGGTTGCCTTTGCTTTTTTGTGATACCTACCGATAGGATATGACTGAAGGTTATTAGCATTAAAAAAGGATACGAATTCTATCAGTAAAAATAAATTATAAATTTAATGTGACTATCATAAAGCAGTTAAAGAAAACTTATGATGTATCTACATAACATAAATGCCTTTTGGACCTGGCAGCTGGAGCGATGATGATTTTATCTTACTTTATCTAGTGAAAAATTATAGTTTTTACAATGAATATTTCCCGGTTAGTATACACTAAACAGTTCAGAAGATATTGAATATTTTATAAGAGAAAAAAAAACATTTACAGCGCCGCCACACGGTTATTAAAAGAACCCTCCTAGAAAGCTACCATATTTATATGTAGTGAAATTAAAATTGAAAATTTAAGGGATCTAAATTTTAGTAATTATTCCATCAAATAAAATTCTTAGTTTTGCAGAGAAACGCCTCTACCGAAATTATATCGAATCCTGGTAAAATTAAAATATAAATGTCAGGCCGTTAGAAAAACTGAAATATAAATGTTGATATAAAATATGGTTTCCAACTCCTATAGGGTAAACAAAATGATGTAGGATAAATTTTGATCAGTTAACAGAAAAAACCTGGGTCAAATACGGTTTGAGATTGCTTCTTGCAAAATGTATTCAGAAATCAGATGAAAGTCCATGGAAAAAAATGGCTAGAGCATCTTACATATTAACATAGCACATATAGAAGAAAATCTAAACTGTTCTACTCGAAAAGTTTCCGCCCGGGAATAATAGGTATTTTCTAATAAGATAACCATAACGACCCCAACATATATTGAATAGCTTTGAATACAGAAGAATTATTATTATTAATGCAGCAATCAGCAACTACAGCGCATACATAAAACTCGTAGTTTATTTTGATATTGATGAAGCATCCGAGAGCTGTGGTAGATGTAAAACATCCTTAGGCAAACCACAGGTGAAGGTCCGTTTTCATTCACGTATTGAACTACGCGTGCACACGGTTGTTCAAACAATATGTACTTTACATCCTATACACGTGTGTCGTCGCTTCGTTGGCAGAACATGGGGTCTGAATCCAATAATGATGTTCTGGATGTTCACCACAATTGTTAGACCCAAGGTCACCAGTGCGACCCTCGCATGGTGACCAAAAACTAATGAAAAAAAAAACCGAGGCACTGCTTCAAAAACTCATATATAGGAATAACTGGTACCATGGGGACCTGTCCATCAGCACCCATGGAAGTTTTATTGAAACTTCCTCCCCTGCATTTGTAGGTAAAAAAGGAAGCGATATCCATTGCTATCAGATTGCAAAAGTAGAAACAGTTAAGGCCAGGTGGTGTGTGGTTGTGGCCATTTATGTATCCTAGAACAGATATGTTTCGAGCAAATGACGACAATATCTGATATAATCACACCCAAGATGGACTTTGTAAGACCATTCGGCGTTATTTTGGGAGACCGACAACAATGGCGTTCCACCACAGCGTAATTCCAACAAGGATCGATGGTGTAGTTTACAGACGGTTCCCGCACGAATAGTGAAGTCGGACTGAGTGTATGCGGCCTTAGATGCCATATATCAAAGACTTTGGGCTCTACCACTACAGTAATCCAGGCTGAGGTATTAGCCATAGAAGTATTTGCGAATACCAACATTAAAAGCGCCATAAATGGCTAAACTGTTAATATTCTCTCGGACAGTCAAACCGCCCTCAAGCCCTTAAAGTCATACACTATAAAGTCAAGGATTGTTTAGGAATGTCTGCAAATGTCAAGGAGAAACAAAGTTATACTCATGTGGATACCTGGACATGAAGGCAATAAGGGAAATGAAATTCCTGACAACCTAGCCAAAGGAGGAACGGAGACAGTCTTTTACGGACCAGAGCCATTTTGTGGCACTTCAAAATGTTACATCAGAGCTACCCTAAATAGCTGGGAGAGCAACCAAAAATGCATTTATTAGAAAACGCTACAGGAAGTTCCTCAGCAAAAAAGTTTATCGACACCTCTGGCGGAAAAACAAAAGAACTCCTACTTCTTATGAGAATTCAGCTCAAAATGATTACAGAGCACTTCTCAGGCCATTGTCCCTTATGGTATCACCTAAAAAAGCTGGCTTTGGCTGAGACCTCATCCTGCCGTTTCTCTCAGGATGCTTATGAAACATAGGAGCACCTGCTGTGCATTGGCCAGGCGGCGATTACTCCACCTCGAACATGTTTTTCCTCTACCAAACTACGTGTTGAACCACAATCCTAGAATGGTTCTAGACTTCATTAACATTTTACACCCAGAAAGGGAGTAAATTGATTTCTCAGGTCGCAGTGAATGCGAGGCGAACGCCTCTACACTATTCCATAGATCTAATCTACTCTACTGAATTACAGACCCAAAATAAAGTAAAGGTGTATGTGCTAAAGTTCGTACATAAACCTGGAAAGTTCGACGAAAGCTTAGATGTGAGTTCATTTTTTTCCTAGAATTACAGACATGAAGTTTTTGACGGTTAGTGGTGAGGGGGGGGGGGGTGTACTGGTGTTGGGCAGGGTTAGGCGGAAGGCGCTGGGTGACATGGGTAGTAAAATCATTAGAAGCACGCTATAGGACTTATAGGAAAAGGACTCGTAAGGGGGCAGGATAATATAGTGGGGTAGGGTATAAAAAAAAAGAGATTTTGAATGGGTGGGGAGGGTATAGCATATCTATATTGTGGCCCTATAAGAAAAACTGAAGTTAGCATTCTTTTGCTAGAAAATGTCATCTGAGTCCACATAGACCATACGAAACATGTTAACGTGCACAGGCGATTTTTTGTAGATACATCGTCAATGTATCTATTTACTCGCCATTCAATCTAAATCTCCCAGCTTTGCGCTAACTTTTACGCACCCATTCATTCACATACTATCCTCCAGCAAATAAGCTCATATCCATATTTCTAAAAAAACTGACAATTTTGCTCGCACCTTTACTAATTTTCAAAGGTTTTAACTTTTCAGGTTAGCATAGACAAAACACATGAAGCTTAGGAGCCACACCGATACACGTACCTTGACTATCAATACACGCCTCCAAAAATATTGCTTCAGTTCCGGGGTGTTTAAGGAGAATCAGAACCACCGACGGGAAGAAGGGATTGTCAAGTGGTGAACGTTACCAGGAAGAAGACTAGTACATATTTAAATTTTAACCAGATGGAACTGCAGTTCATGAATATTCTTTTATAAAAAATTCCAATTAAAGTTAAAAAAACAGTACTCGAAAACATTACAAGAATTAAAAAAACACATTTAGAGGGAAAGAGTCCCGATAACCGCAGAAACATCAGATAATGTGATGGCAAATTTTTATAAAAAGGGAAGGACGTGGTCTCTTATTTAAATTTTTGCTCTTAAATGTAAAAAAAAAAAACAAAAATTAAATTTAAACTAAATATATAAAAAGTAACAAAGAAAAAAGTTACTTTTGTGTCACCCCATACACATATACATATCCGAAAATGTATTCCACTTTCTGGCAGATAGCAAGGAGAAATGTCCTAGAATAAATTACAAGGGCAATGGTCTCATTAAACTAAATAGTCGGAAGCTTTGGTAAATAGAATGCCAAGAAGACAGCTAACTGTGATTGACAATGGAAGACTCAAGAAATTCCCAAGAAATTCCCTGGCGTTTAGGATAAAATTATAAAAGTTTCTCTGTTATTAAAATTTCTTTTGTCCACAACTATGTATACATAATATGTCCAGTTTTGCGTTAATCAGCATTTAAGAGTTACAATATCGCTTGTAAGTTGCCAAAACATCTTTCCATCCACTTCTGGTTTAATTAAAAAAAAGAATCTTCTGACCTTACTTTGCCCACATAATCGTCGGATGTGATTATTTTTTCCGGAATCCATGAATACAATTTTCAGAATTCTTCAAAAATTAAGGGTGTGGCTTTCAAAATTGTTGTTCCAAGTCTCTTATCATTCAAGGCACACAACAACATTTATAAGCCTGGTTATTTAGATATAATAAATAAGGGAATAATTATATTGGAAGTAACCAGTTCAGAATTAAGTCACAAAATATCTACCATGAGAGGCATTAACCAGTTCATGCAGCATCCATACCATTAGTGGTTATGTCCTCCCATCTAAAGTTATTACTTCTGTTAATTTGTGATCTCGAGTAATTTTTTTCTTGCCTTGGCTGGAGATAATTTGCAAGAGAAATATACCATGACGGGCAAAGTTAACCTAAATGACGGGTTTCCCTCCCGCGCAACACAAAGCAGAAACTCTTCTTTAAGAAGTCACCACAAGAGAGAAAAATAAATTGTGGCACAACGACGACGACACGTATTCACACCACCATCACAAATCCAAAAGACCGAATGGCGCCTCGTACAATTGAATACAAGTCCCGTTTTTATGTTTTATGTTCCAACGATCCTTCAGAGGGATAAAAATGAGAAGTAAATTGTAGAAATGGGAAAAATTGAAAGCCATGCCATGAGATGCATGGGTTCTCCATACGACTTACTCGTACGGGGGATTTCGTCCTTTTTTTTTGCGCCGAGTTGAGGATGTCAAACATTGTTTAGTGCGTGAACACTCCAAAAGTATCTAGCCATAGTAATTTTGGAGATTTGTTTCGATGAAAACATGAATGTTATGAGCGGAAAGGCATATGCTTTTGAAAAAGAAATATCGTCGCGAATATAAAAAAGATTTGTTCACCCTCCCCCGTATATGAAACTGTTTCACCCTAAATATATGAAACTGCTTTGTAAAAGAGAAATATCAACAAAAATGGAGATGTGGTGAATTGAAATGGGTGGAATTTATTTATTTTTCTAATAAACTAAAACATTTAGCTGGCATGTTTTGAAATGTGCTGTAGAATATTGGGAATAAATGATGCCGAACATCATGGTTATACCAGAAATGCCTAAATGTATGTAAGGCTTCATATGCTCGACATTCAGATGATTCCGATGTAAAGAGCGATAGATTTAACAAAATTACTAAAACCATCTTTAAATAGACTTGCCGAGACTTATGTAGTATGTATGCCGTAAGACATGAACTTTCTTCCTCCTGTTCAAGATGGTTAAAATTTTAGGATCATAAATCCTAGATAGGCCATGAAGACAATGGTTATCGAGCTGTCTGAAGGAAGTTCAAACATCAATCATAGATTTGAGTAACTTTTAGGGTTCATCATTTTGACTTTGACGGACTTGATATTACTAAATGAACTCAACTATCGTTATATGCAATTGTCGGAATGTATACATATAATTCTTCTAGTGTCTGTCTGTCTGTCGTAGGAAGAAATTTATAATTTTATAATGTAGACTTATTTCAAAAGTTCTTGTTCTGTCCGTAGTTAGAGCGAACACGCAATACATGAATAGAGAGTGATGAAAATTATCAATTATGTTAGTTCAAAGTCAATGATTTCGTGATTTTATTCGCTTGTTTTCCAAGCCTACTATGCACACATGTACACTTTAACTCACACTCAAACTAAACATTCAGAATTCAATAAATATGTACTATAACTAATGTCGATTTCGAAGGGATTATTTCAGTCTTGCACTTTTTCTAGCAGTGGAGAACTGGGAGTACTGAAGCTCATCGAACATATTTCTGTCATATTTGGGTACACTCGTATTATATATACGGAACTGTCAAAAGTAATAAATGTTTTTTTTTTATATATAGAAACATATTCCTTCACAGAGCTGCGCCTAAGTACAAGTACAGCATGAAAAGCAGTTGTAACTAAGGACTAGGACTATATTATATAGTACTGACAACGGTCCACATGAAAGCATTGTATCTGAAAATAACTATAGTGGGGCACCAAAGTGAATAAAAATCTGCCGTAACATTTTCTCGAAATTTCTAAGAAATGAATGCTACGCTCATAAAAACTGTTACAGGCCCAAGCACCCGTTGACCTTTGTCTCCTCCAAATAATGCATAAAAATTCTAAGGAAAAAATTTCGAGTAAATTTCTAAGAAAAAATTGAGAATTTCCCCGCATTAAGTCGAGGCATCGTTGATTTTATATTGGAGGGAGGCGTTACTGGTTTTTGTTCTACTTGCCTAGTCTGGTTTGTCTAAGATTCTGCTTTGACGCGTGGGTGTGGCACATGACTTGACAGTTCTTTGCGTGCTTTAAAACCTTCAATAAAAAAAGAACTACGCAAGAGATTGTGTTTGTTTCTCTACGAAGAGTTAGAATTTTTATTATATGTAGGTACTTAATATACTGAGAAATACTCAAGTAAAAGTCTTGGTACTTAAGTACAAAACTAAGTCTTAAGCACAAGTCAATAGAAGCAAGTACTTATGTTCAAGTACTAAGTATTAAGTAATTACTCCTAAGTAACGAAAATGTACTTTAAGTAGTACTTAAGTCTTTTTTTTACTTAAGTATTGCCTAACTCTGTTCCTTCATTAACTTTATGAAAATTACCCAAATAAAATCTTTTAATTCATTAACTCAAAAATTTCACAAATAATTGCGACAGTTCACTTTGACAGAACTGATGACAATTGAACTTCAATGTGTATTTGTAAGACCAAGATAATATCCAGTAAGAAGTCAGTGCAAACCTAGTGTTGCACTTCTACTATATAAAATAATTAAAAAAAGGAGTTTTCAAACATAACTGAGGCCAAGCCGCATGAAAAACTAGAAAATAAACTTTTCTTCACACACAGAGGTGGACTCAGATTTTTTGATTGGGACATTTCTCTTGAATATTCTTTCTCTTCATGAATCAAATCACTTATTACCTCTGATTGATCATACTGAAATATATCGGTGATTGTCAGCGAATAAAATCTGAGTCCACCTCTGTGTGTGAAGAAAAGTTTATTTTCTACTTTTTCATGCGGCTTGGCCTCAGTTTTGTTTGAAAACTCGTTTTTTACTTATTTTATTTTCTGCCTTTTTCACGTTAACTAAATTGTTATTACGTGCCGCATGGAGATATTTTAAAACAATTTTAAAGTCATGTTTGGTGCCGATCCGAAAACAAAAATTTTTCGAGTATCAAATCGTTGAAGTACTGCAACGGTTTTCTGAAATTCAAATTATGTTTTAAACAGCGCTTTTTAGCTGTATTCCAAGATCCCATATAACATGAATTTTCTCGATTTTCCATGTTTTCCACAGACTTTTCCTATTACTATGACATTTTTTTAAAAATTTACATGAATTTTCTCGATTTTTCATGCAAGTTTTCATGATTGTTGAAGAGAAAGTATTGATGCCAGTAGGACGGAAAAAAATGATTCCGCATAGCTTATAAAACTTTTTTGTCGGAAAATTTTCCGGAAAAGTCGGAAAATTCCGGAAATTTTCACTAGTATCACTAATCATATCGATGAAAATTTGTCCGTTGATTTTCCCGCTTTTCCGGGTTTTCTGCGGAGTTTTCCACAAAAGCAACTTTATGCAGCTAATTTCGCTCTACAACTTTGTCTTAGATTGCAAAACGCTCAAACGCTTCCTTGGTCTGAAAAACTCCGGAAAAGCGTTTTACATGAATTTTCCTCGTTTTTTTCTGCAAGTTTGCACCATTGTCGGAGAGAAAGTAATGATGCACGTTGACAGGGAACTAGATCCTGCATAATTTAGAAAACTTTTTTACTGGAAAATTTTCCGGAAAAGTCGGAAAATTCCGGAAATTTTTTTCGAAGAATTCGGAAAACTCTGCATTTTTCCTGAAACGGATCAAATCAAATAATAATCGAATTTGTACCAAATTTTCAAATGATTTTTCCCGATTTTCCGGGTTTACCATGGAAATTTCCTGTTCAACTTTTGATAGATTCAATTGTCAGGCGACATGAACCTGTGTGCCAAATTTCAGCTCGCTGTGATGACGTAAAGTGGATCTACGAGAGTGTCGAAAATAGTAAAAAAGAAATTTATAAATAAATAGACAGACAAATTCGTGTATGAGTTAAAGGGAATGGCCTCAAAAAGTTGTCCCATCGAACATTTTCAGTGCTGCACTGCTAGAAAAAGAAAAGTGCAACACTGGTGTATCACTGAAGTCCCATCGAAATCGACATTAATGAATATAAAATGAATATAGAATAAATAGTAAAAGTATTTTAAAAGACCATAAAAAGTGAATTAAAATTTATCTAAAAGGTTAAATTCAATATTTAATAAATGCAAAAGAGTAACTAGAATTAAATCGAAAGTACGATATAAAGAAATTTTGTTATAACTGACAATGTACTCACCAGCTCAATATTATCAAATTGGCTTCCTATTTTATTGAAGTTTGCTATTGGGGTATTCTGGTTTCCTTATTCTAGTCAATACCCAGTATAAAGTGGTATGTTAGAAACATTCTTATTGCAGTCGATACCCACAATAGGAATCCTAATGTTAGTCTCTATCCATAACAATATCTTTACTCCAGTCGATACCCCGAAAAAAAATCTTTATTTCAATCGTTAACTAAAATAAAGTGCAATTTCTTAAAATGGAGTATTTTAATAGGAAATTGGACTAATCAAGTGAATCGTTATAATGCCAAACTGGAAAAGAGACCGAGTCAAGACAAATTGTGGTTAACATAGCCATGACATAGACAAACTAATAGCATACAAAGACTGGGCATGTAGAACAAAAACCTGCAACGACTCGCTCGAATATAAAATCAACTTGCTGATGTAACCAAAGGGTAAGCCAGCAATGCCTGATGTATAGAGACATCCTAAATATTTTCTTCGAAATTTACTATAATTTTTTTCTTCAGAATTTTTAAGCATTTTAAGAGCCCGAAAACGGCATACATGAAAGTGTATTGTATACATTGCCGCATCTAGAAAATTTTTGACTGTGGGCGGAAAGGGGGCAAAAACGTTAATTTGTCATTTGACTTAAGAAAGCTCCGCGCGCGTTCAAAATGCTAGCAAACATTGTGATTACTTGTGTATATGGAAATAAAATACTTCAATTTCACAATTGTCAAATTTTAAATGTCAGAAAAAGTTGCAGCCAACAAACATTACAGTATAAAATGCGGTTCTAAAAGGTCATATTGCAATAAACTCATATACCGCGTACATTTTTCGAAATTTTAATTTTGAGTTCCAATGTTCTACATACTGAGTGTACACCGAGCATATACCCAGCTGTTTCTCAGTATATAGAGACAGACTTGCGGTTTAGCGCAAATTGCAATATCGAAATTGCAACTCTGTCTCCGGTGTTATTAACACAAAGAATATAAATTAAAAATTTCATTATTTTCGAGATTAAGTTTTTATTTTACCCACTTGTCTATATGAATGCTCCCGGCTAAAACTTGTTATGGAATTATGTTGAGAGTGATTGGCTTGGACGTGAAGTCCAGACTACCAGCATGAGCTGACAGATCACTCGGTGGAAAGCGTTGACTGCAGGGCGGCACGCTAGCTCGCCACGGCTATTGGCGGAGAGTGTGGGGAGGTGTCATGAAAAACCTGCCACAAGCCATATACAAAATTATCTTCGTGCCTACTTACAAAACGGCCGGTACACACATTCGGTCCTGAAGGGACTCTTACACCACTTACCTACATCCATTGGGAAGGCGCAGATGTTTGGCCTTCACTGCTTGCCCCATCCACCCAAATGACTCTGAGGGCAGATAATTTTCAGAGTCCCTGTGCTGACCTGAAATTTTAGAGGAGGAGCGGACCTAGTCAACCATCATCCCAAAAGAGGGCTCCGGGAGAGTGATAGAGAAGCTGTGAAAGTCTCAGCACCTCATCGCTATAAAGATTTCACTGGTACCAAACGACAGATGAAAAAATGAAATTAAATAGAGTACTTCCAAGCTATATGCTATACCAATATATTCATTCTATGTCACAACAAACTAATTCAACATGAGGAGGTTAAACAGAGTACTCAGATATCTATATTCTATATTAATATATCAAAATAATTCACTATGCGAAAATTAAACAAGTCAAGTAATTCTAGGCTATGCGGTATATCAACATATGTATGTCTATAGCAGAACAATTGATTATGAGAAAATTGTATTAGTTATACGCCATATTAATTTATTGATTCGACGTATTGTAATAAATAGTTGTAGCTAGACTGCCTCTACGTTATTTGATATGTGAATATGGATATATAGATACGTACTCTATTTCAATCTTAGCTTACAACATTCCAAAGTGGAATGTTGAGTACCTTAGATCTACATGATATAGTAAATAAACAGATGTTTTTAAATAAATTATGGCAAAAGAGTTTTAAAATGAAATATCAATCACAAATATTTAAGAAAAACTTACATTCAGACTTCGTTATTTGGATTTCCCCCGAAGAGGTGCCTCCTTGGAAGTTCCGCTTGGTGATATCTAGATAATTAAATGTAACACTGTAATATACAAAGGACTACATCTAAATACAGCTACAATTTTGGACGATTCATCAATTGTCTAATGACATGGTATTACTCTCCTCTCATCAGCAATAAAATCATCAATATAGTTTGGTAGCGAGCCCCTCGTGAA
Source organism: Dioctria linearis (assembly GCA_963930735.1). Lineage (NCBI taxonomy): Eukaryota > Metazoa > Arthropoda > Insecta > Diptera > Asilidae > Dioctria > Dioctria linearis. The sequence continues at coordinate 27,652,386 of OZ005740.1, forward strand.
GCCTGATGTGATATCCAATACTTTTACGCCTTACTAGAAAGAAGGTGCATACATATGTCAATGCGGAAATTTGGTAGTGAGCTCCTCGCAATAACTGAAGTACATTCCCAAATGCATGCAAAACTACTTATTCAGTGTGAACATTGATAATGAGTTTCTTGAAAAAGTATTGCTACTACTCCATTATTTATAAGCTTTATGCGCCATTGCCGAAAAAACTGATGCACAGCTACAGTACCTGGACATGCCATGTGCATTCCCAAATGAATGTAAGATGACGTTAGTTTCATAAATTCTGGGTGCGCGTTTTAGGTGCTGCGCATCCTGTCATCCACGGCCACAGAGACTTTTTCCTTCCTTATTTTTACTTTCAGTTATACTCGGGATTCCGATTTTCTGGCTACTTTAATCTAAAAGACTTTCCCTATCCACGCTTTTCTTGTATTTTTGGCGATCCAGTTGGATTTCGCTACCCTGACACTTTTTCCTTTTTATGAGGAATTAAAATTCCGCTGCCGATGTTTTTAGTAATTTCCAATTTTTCTTTCCCAGTAGTCCATGCACTTTGCGCGATGAAGATGAACAATCAGACAAATGTCTATATTCTTCTTCTTCTTTATCGAGTTGCGAGTTGCGACATAGATCTTTGCCGCTCAGGTCGCTATGGGCTGCCCTGCCATAGACGTGAGCTTCGCTCAGTGTAACATATTGCTACATACACTACGCTACGACCATAACAAACTACTAAAATTTGAGACGGTTTCAAAAAAACTCTGGGCATGAATTCTGACGTACTTACTGCCGTTGAGGTTGAAAGGATTTAGCCGATTTAGTCTTAACTCCGATTAAAATGGTTAGCATAAAAATATTTTTCTGGCAACTCTGTGCTTGTGCGTACTTTCTTATATTCTGCCTACTTTCGAGATAGGATTGGTGGATAATGGGGTTGCCAGCCGCCTAGTACATTTGTACAATTTTTGAATTCATTTCAGATATGATAGAAAGGTACAACTTGAGAATTTAGCGGTATTTTTAGTTTAATTAGCTTACAGAGGCTTACAGACGTAAATTTAATAGACAGTAAATTGGTTGGCGGTATAAGTATAAGCACAAATTCAAAGTATGATGTCAGCAAAGGCGCTTTTAGATTCCGGAAAGAAGACTGAAGTGTTATGATCTGAAAAATATTTCTAATCCAGTTAATTAGATATTTTTTCGTTTAGTTATGAGTTCAGAAGTGCTTTCTCGTACCTCCATAGATGCGGCCCTGACTTTATCTGAAAATAACTCCAGTCGGCCACCAAAGTGAATAAAAATTCTGCCGAAACATATTCTGTAATTTCTAAGTTAAAATGAATGCTTATAATTAATCTACATATCTACACTCACAAAAATTGTTAGCGGCCAAAGCATTCGTTGTCGACCTCGAATAAAGAATGAAAATTCGAAGGAAAAAAACTCAGTAAATTTCTTGGAAAAAATTCAGGCCTTCCCGACATCAAGTCGAGGCATCGTTCATTTTATCATTGTTTTACTTGTCCAGTGTTCATATGTTATTAGTTTGTCTATGGGCATGATTTACACACGGCACCAAAGAACGGTTTGCAAAGTCGCATGGCTATAAAAAATGGCATAGAGACAATACCTTTACATAGTGACTGAACTTTTTTATTTGCTGTTTGTAGTGCTTAATTCCAAATTTCTTTCCAACTTAATTTTATCCTAAATTTATAATAAATGTTAAATTTCAAATATTTTAAGGACATTAATAATTTTTCAGCTATTATTATGTGTGAATGTAGTTGTTGCTCTGGTTGTTTCACTATGGAGTTGTTACAATTTAGACCTCTGGTACATTTTTTCTTTAGGTCGGTATACATATGTTGGCATGCAAGTCTATTTTGGTTTTTCTAATACATATCAGGATTCTTATGAATCCTGAACAATCTAAAAAGGCTGATCCCACACTATATTTTTGCATCCGCGGAATGTGACTAGTACATTTCTGGCTGTCAAAATACTTATGGTAAGGAAAGTGAAAATAAAACCCAATTTTAACTTCTTGGGCTACTTTAATTCCGAGTTATCTATATTAAGTAATATTGGAGAGATGTCTGTATTGTGGGCACATATAAATATGTATAAAACCCAAGAACTTTATCATAAGTAACTTCATCCAATTCTTAAATATCCGAAGAGTCTTTTCGAAAGACCAACAAAGAAAATTTAGGGTAAATATATTTATAGAGAGTTTTGCTATGAAATAAATTCATGGCGAATTTAGTCAAATATGACCGGGTTTGCTGCCAAATTAACAGCTTGAGAATTCAGCGGAAAAAACTCTTTACAAACGAAAAGTCTTGGAAAAAGAAAATTTCTTTTGCAAAAGAAGTCATTTCGTATCAGTAGACAGGAACCGTGTATACTCAAGTAAATACTTAGTATTTCGCCTCAAATATAATTCACAGTTAAAAATTATTTTCAGTTCATTTATAAGGTCAGCCTGGCTGCTCCCGTGGCTTTTACGCCAGGTAGGAACCAAGCCTTACTGATGAGTATACGGTTCTTGCTGTTACGAAACGCCTTCTTTTGTAGAAGGAATTTCTTTTCCAAAGATTTTTCGTTTGTAAAGAATCGACTTTATTTAATTTTTGAGAAGTTTTATAAACTCTAATATTCACGTGCATAGTGAGTTTATTTTTATAACCATCATCCACAACACTGTATCCTAGAAAACTTCGCACAGATATAACATTTTTGACAAGAAATGAAAGATATAGAGTATTATAATTTATTATATTTTGAATTATTATAATTCAAGTACATATGTTTGGAGCCAAAATTATCTTTCTACAGTATCTTTTTCGTATTATTCAAATTGTGTTTTAAATTTTTTTTTCGTTTATTATGAAACTGGCCTTAGACTTATTTTTATTATCGCCTTGATACGTTTTCCAAAATTTTGAACTGTAACTGAATACACTAAGAGAAAACCCACTAGCCGCCACTGATAATTAATCTTTTATAGAAACATTTTCGAATTATTTAATTACTTACGAGAATAAAAACAAATAAGTTGTTACTGCATATGATTTCTTCTATAAAATAATTCCACAAAACGAATGGTTATCGAATAAAGATTCAACACAATAGAAAATTTTCCTTTCTGAACTGAACTTACAACAGAAACAAATCAGTCTTGAAATATACAAAATTTCGATGTCGTATGATAATAACAAAATAAGGACGAAAATTACTTTACTATATAATCAGATTAATTTTCCAATTCTGGTGGATGATACTCATCGTGGTGGCAACCTATTCCATCCGAAGTATCCCATAAAAGTCCAGTCCTTAATAAGACCTACAAAAATATTGACTTTCAGATCAAGTGTTAGTAAAGTCCTTAATTTAACCAGGATGGCTTATCAGCTGAATGCCAAATTTTAATCTAGACCAGAGAGCATCATTTAGTATTGGTTGCTACTACGATACTCAGCCATTTACCCATATTGTCAGAGGCCTGATATACAATGTGGTGCCAAATACATATGTATCAGACATCAAAGATTGGCACGTATTTAATAAGAAAATTTTGTTGTTCTCAATATAATGGGCAGAGGGAGGGGGGGGGGAGACTGTTAATAAAAATGAGAATGTTATTATTTCTAGATGCTAGTACTTTATTTATTTGGGTAAATATGAGTTTGAATTTAGATATTCTTTGTTAAGTAAATTACATTTTAAGTGGCAGATAAAACTGAATTTTGAGGCAATATTGATTCATTAAAGGTCCTCCAGCAAATGGTAGTATTTTCATACATATACAGGAGGGTGCTCGAAAAATAAGTTCGATGGAGTATACCACCGTGGAATATCCTGATCACATTTTTATTATAGACCTCCTCCACCCTCTATAAAATTACAACTTCCTCTTTAAATTTGTTTTTTTTGTTGGTTTTATAGGACTCCAGTAACGGGTCACATTAAGAAGAAACAAAAAAATCATGCCCTTGGTGTAAAAGTTTTTCACGATTAAGGATAACACAGGAAATTTGCATGATTTTTTTATAAGAATTCAAATTAAAGGCTGGGTAACTGATGCATTTGACCATTAATCGTAGATTGTTTGATACGATTAAAAAGGATGTCTTCTTTGAAATAACTGCTGAAGTTTGATCCTGTGATATCATTACAATACCTTATGAGCATTTAGTTCATTTGTTATTATCATTATTATGCTCTACATAATTAAGGTTAATGATTTCATTACTATCTGTAGGGATAAATGTAAAAATAGTTTAAACAAAAATAGCTTAATCTAACTCATATATATACTACAAATAATAGTGTAATATAAAAATAATTAGTGAAAAAATTGAAAAATTGAAAAAATGAAAAAAATGAAAAAATGAAAAAATTGAAAAAATGAAAAAATGAAAAAATTGAAAAAAATTGAAAAATGAAAAAATGAAAAAAATGAAAAAAGGAAGAAATGAAAAAATGAAAAAATAAAAAAATGAAAAAATTGAAAAAATGAAAAAATGAAAAAATTGAAAAAAAATTGAAAAATGAAAAAATGTAAAAATTAAAAAAAATATTAGTGTTTGATGTCTTGCCAGTTGCCCTCACCACATATATATGCATAGATGTATCTACATATGGCAGGTGCAGTTGGTTCCCGAAGCGCGATAAGCGTGATAAGGTGGTGCACTATTCTCCACCATCACCTGTTGAAGTTTATCCACCAGTGAACCCCTGCACGTTACTTAAGGGATTCTTTACCGTGAGTTTTGTGCGGGAACTGAATCTACTTTATTGTTTGGTATCCCATGGTATTGTTATACCCGAACAGAGCTCTGCTAACAACTATCATTTGTTTTATAGATCTATTTTGGGGGTCCTTAATAATTTTAGTGTCTTCTGCTATTTCTTGTGTTGTATGTTGTTTCTATTTTCTGTGTGTTATTGACTAAGTGTTTGTGTATTAGAGTGTTGTATTGTGTTCTTCTTTTATTAAGTTTTATTGTGTTACTAATAAATGCAGTGTACTGTGTTATGTTTTTATTTTTATTTTGTGTACTATTGTGTTATTAGCTAAGTGTTTCTCAGGTAAGTATTTATTTGCGTATATTTTTCTTTTCAATTTAAATGCAGATTCCGGTAATTTATTTATAAGATTGTTCTTTATTGGATATAAAATTACTTTAAACTTGTGAACAACTGCAAATCTAAGTAAACCAAAAATGATCCATTATATGTGTGTATTTTTTTGACCGTTATTCATACTTTAATTAGGCTGTTATGGCTAATTATGGTGGTTGACTTATCATGCTAAATTGTTGTAAATACAAGATATCCTTCACTTATATATGTATGCGTTCGTGACTCGTCTTTAATAACGCCGAATTAACTATTTTCATTTATTTGTGGCGTTGGTGTCACCCTCGTTACGTCCCGATAAATGTAACGATGGTGGCCACCAACTTGAGTGGGCGTTTAGCATATTAGTCGAATATGTCTCCGTCGATCATGTCCTATTTTTGCAATATATTTATTATATTGCATATTCTGCCGTGTGGGCGCTTTATTGGCAATACCATAACGTTTTCTGCTCCTGCCGCAGAGCGTCATCAGTGGTTTTTAACTAATTTTTTGAGTGAATGGTCACCCCCTGGTTTGTGTTTTATGCACGAAATTTTTTTTTTATATATGTGTAGAATATATATAACTCTTACATACATATATATATAAATATATATTATTCTAGTCATTATTCCAGTTCTTATGCCTGACTGATATTAAATATTAAATTAATAGTGAGGATATTATATGAACCTGTTTAATTATTCATATTGCGTGCTAAGGTCTGTAAATTCACTTGAATGTATTTTCCGATATCTGGAGATCCTACATCTAAGTCATTCTTGCTTGTGATAATTTTCTTTTTTCTTTTTCTAGGGTGCCCTATTCTTTTTCTTTTTTACTGAATTTTGTTTTATCTATATCTCATGCTAAATTCTGTCGTGTATTTTTTATATATATTTTGTCATGCTGCAATGTCTAAGCATGCGTCCAGCATCATTTTTTGCATCCATTAATGTTCTTGTTCTTTCACGTATTATTGCCTTCATCGATTCTATATTATTCAGCTTGGATTATTACCTTTTTCAATTTTTTATATATCCTTTTTTATTTATTTTTATTTTATGTTTTATTCCAGCATATTTTATAATTTTTCTTGAATTTATTTACGTGTGAATTCCGTATTCTGAGCTGTCATGTCTAACCATGCAGTTCGCAGAATTTTCATGAACCTTTGCGTTTGTCATTTATTCAGGTGGTTTCTGCTTATGATGTTACCCAGTTATTTGGGTTGGGTAATTATTTCTTTCTTCGATAAGCTTGATTTTATTTTTTGCTTATATATTTTGTTTTTATGTATAAATGAGGCTATCTGTGCTGATATGTCTAACCATGTGTTTTCACAATTGTTTTGTTTTAACCTGAGACGTGCGGGTTGCCTATTCTGTGTGCAAATTCACTTACTTTTAAGTTTGATTGCTGCTCATAGAGTTTATTTGCTAGTTTCTATTTTTCTGGGTAGAAAAAGATTTATCGTTTGATGCCATTTTGATAGTGAAGAGGTTTCTGTTCATTTTTTTTCATTGTAGATTATTTATAAATGAATTTATTTAACATTGTGTTTTAAGTCTGTTAATTTGTTTTTCTACCCTCCTTCTCTTTCATATTGAGTTTCAGTGTGATATGCAAATTATTTGATGTTTCACAGGGATCAAGTCTTGCTGTTTGGGTAGGGCTAGTTTTTAGCGTCTGTTCTCTTCATGGGATATTTATTTTAAATAAGTGGATTTTATATTTTCTCTTCTAGAATTTAACACTTTGTTAGTAAGATTCCTTTCTTTATAGGTTTGCTGATCCAGCTTATCTTATCTGCTGTCTACATTAATGGTTTTCGTGTTTGCTGTCTTCCGTTATTGGATTGTGATTTGTTGTGAGTTGTTGGCTACTCTAACATTGGCTCAGTTTCTATTAACTTTGTGTGAATATTTAATTTTGTTAGTCTTGATTTTAAGTGCTATGTTTACCAATGTATGCTTTCAATTTTTTTCTTTTTTCTTTATTTCCTTTTTTTATCATTTTTTAAATTTTTTATTTTTTCATTTTTTCAATTTTTTCATTTTTTCATTTTTTCATTTTTTCATTTTTTCCTTTTTTCATTTTTTCATTTTTTAAAATTTTAAAATTTTTTAATTTTTTCAATTTTTTTCATTTTTTCAATTTTTTCAAGTTTTTAATTTGTTCATTTTATCATTTTTTTCATTTTTTCAATTTTTTTCAAGTTTTTAATTTTTTCATTTTTTTTTCAATTTTTTCATTTTTTTACAATTTTTTCATTTTTGCATTTTTTCATTTTTTCAGTAAAATTAAACAGAAAAAAGACAAAACATAAAAGTAAAATAAAATAGGTTAAATTTTATTAGGTAAAGGTATAACTAGAAAGAAAAGAAATTAAAAAAAAATAATTCTTAACTTATACTTAAGAGCAAAAGAAATAACCTAATAGGAAAAAGAAACAATTTAGTTAGTACGAAAATGTTCAAATAATAGTTTCTTGAAATTCATACCAACGCCGCTTTCTATTCGCAATATCGAGGGTAAGCTATACCAAATTCTGGCAGTCTGAGATTCTCAGTGACCGAAAAGTTAGCACCATATACAGATAGCTTAAAACTGCGTGAAGATTAGAAGAAACTCACCTTTTCTTATAAATAAGTTGATTCGTCAGCGGAGATAAAACAATTAAGAAATAGCAAACCTTTATACAGAAGATATAATTGAAGGGGAAATTCAAAGATAGCCTTATGTGAGTAGTAGTAGTTATATGTAATATTTACTTTACTTAGGGAAACAGAATCAGATTTGGACCAATTTTCGAAGACATAAGTATAAAGTGGTACTATTAGTGACATAGTCAGATCTATCTTAGTAGAAATTGGAGTGTAGGAGGCCGATAAAGAGAGTGTGCTTACTTCACCCGGAGCAGGCTGGATACTCTAGCGTCTACCCTTCTATCTGTAGATGAGAGCTGAAAAACCTGACTCACCAAGACCTGATGCGCTTCACCATTACTAGGACAGGAAGGTTTTGGTGAAAGGGCGTTTAGCAGGACAGAACAATGGATCGTTCTGGCCTGCCTCCGCGCTTGAGTTCTCCTGTCCCCTGCCTTAAAAAAAACAACCACCTGGCTTTGATATTTAAATATTTAAATTTGTAAGTCATCAGCATATAAGTGATATTGATAATAACATTCGGCAGATCTTTTATAAATAAGGAAAATAGTAGTGGACCCAGTATCGAGCCTTGAGGTACCCTACTAGTGTCTGATGAAAAGGTAGAGGAATTCCCATTCTATAGAATCAAACTCTCTTGAAAAGTCCAGCTGAACGAGAACAATTATCAAGTCAATTATCAATGCCAAACGAAAGCTATCAGTTACTTTTAGCAAAGCAGTTGTACAGATGTGCTTGCACCGAATACTAGACAGAATCTTACTCAAATAGTTATGACGTTCACAATTGCCCACAATTTGAAAGCAAACAAGCTTTTCGAGAGCATTGAATAAGAACGGTAGTATCTCAATAGGTCGGTATTCGATGGCATTCGATAGAGACTATTTTGTTATGGGAATAACTTTAGACAAATTCCACGAGGAGAGAATATGCGTTAAAGTTGGCAACATTATGGGAATAAGTATTTTTATAAATAGGATGTATGTCATCAATGTCTAATGAACTTGACTACATATATTGAGAAAACTGCGTTAAACATTTCCTCTTACGTGACGTATGCAAAACAAAATGTATTATTGGTAGCTGCCGTCAGGTTATATCCCGCGACAGCGTGAGGACCCGAACTGCAGGTCACAAAGTTTAAATTTAATTTATTAAAGTCAACGTAATTCTTGCATTCCGAAGTTCCTCAACTCCAATCGTTTTCAAATTGCGCCTTCCGAATCCTTTGAAGGTAGCTTCGTATTAAATTTCGATCGAAAATAGTTCTTTTTAGATTTTCGTTTTTTTGACTATTCACGACATTGCGCAAATTACGAAAATTTTGCCAAGGTTTAGAAGTTCTAAATTGGTTCCATCTGCGATACGCGTTATTGCGCATTGAAATCAATGTTTGAATTGCCCAGTAAACAATTTAAACCATTTAAAAGGCGAAAACTTGAGGGGGAAGCCATTCCACATGAAAACGATCACTTTGGATTGATTTTAGACCCGACTATTTCCGATTAAGATGAAACTTTTATGATTTATATGGCATGCGAAATATCTGACCAATATTTGTTAGCTTGCCCCTGCAAGGCCCCAACCCACTTAGGTGATTCTAGTAATTTTGCGATTTTACGATGAAACGTCATTTTGCATTTTTATTTTGAAGCCAAAAGCTTTATTTATTTATGTAAGTATTAAGAATTGCATCACCGCTTTCTTTTCGAGATATTTATTTTTGTCACCTTTATACCCAAAGTAACGTAGTATGGGAGCACTGTACTTGGGGGAATGTATTATTATTTTCTACTGGGGATTGCTATTGCTATACAGATATCAACACATATCATCACTATAGGCTTTAGACAGAATAGTATAGTAAACCTTATATGAGGCCAACACAGTCGCCTTTGGTTAGATAATTCCTCGGGCAGAACTACAAAGGAACTGTGGGAGAAATACAACCGTAACTAAACGAATAAGCTCTTAACAAGTTAATCCTGAGAACTCTAGTGTCTATTCTCACTGGGGACTCCTTTCTCAGGGGTCACATTCACAGGATGAGACTTGTTGAAGATCCTATTTGCAGAGGTTGCGGAGAGGAATCCCGAACGGTGACCCACTTTCTTTGTCACTGCCCGGCACTCTCAGGAAAGCGTTATAGATTCCTTGGGTCTCACCTGAACCTCCTGAACGAGCTGCATGAAGCCGGCAGTGAGGGAGGACTGGGGGCCAATACTTAACTTTATAAGAGCGTCCAGTTGGGAACTATGAGCGTTTGGTTGTGGGTCTGGAGAGTGAACAATGAGCCTAGCTTTGGCCTACGTTCGGGGGTCCCCCTTCGGGGTCACAACCTCTTTTCAAATCAATCAATCAAACCTTATATGATACTTTCGATTGAATTTATAAAACTAATACTCAATTCACACGTTTATATTATATCCTATTTATTTTATCATTATCTTTTCCATGATATTGTAATCAATTTCAATTTACTTACTAAAGATTTTCAGTTTGTCTCCCTTAGATTTGTATCGTAAATTTTAGCAAAGCAAACATCATCTGCATATAATTTTTCACTGCCGTTATGATAAAAGACCATCTCCGAAAGAAGTTGATGTTTTGACTTCGTTGTTTTTCTCTTCACCTTTGATAAGGAAATTCATAAGCGAATTTAAAATAATATCTGCATGGATGTATATGTATGTATGTATCCCCGTAGCATAGAAAGGATATGTATGTAGATACCAACATACATCTGCAGATATGCTAAGATTTTGTGTAAGTTCATGAATTTTTGATGTGATATGATGTATGTAAAATACCAGGCTAAAGTATCTTCCATACATCAACAAGTGTTTCGATTTTTTTTTTTAAACGTGTATCCTTCTTGCACGTATTTTTGATGTACATATATTCAGTGTAGCAATATAGATAGAAGGATAAAAGCAACTGAAAATAAGGCGCTTCACTGATTCTGAGAGAAACGTCACGTAAGATTATTTCCCTTTAATGTGTCATTTTTTGACTTCCGGTTTAAAGGGAACAGGTATTTTAGAACAGCAGGAGAAGCACATGTCAATTTATCAATTTCAATATTTTTAGCATGGATTTGAAGAAAAAATATACTACGTAGATTCTATGTGGATATTAATAAATTTAGTATGCTTTTAAGGTTATTAGAAATAGATAAGTTTTGAATTTTTTTGTAATTATGTAGATAAGGTTTCAACAGGAAGTAAAATAGGTTTTTATGGTGTTTCAAATAAACTTCAAAAGGTATTAATAATATTCCGAAGATATAGCCAAGATATAGGCATTTCTACTTATGAAGGGGTAAGGCGTATTTATCGTAACAGTCAAAAACAACAAGTATTTACATATGGAATATAACAACTTTTACTTACAACTTAAATACCTGTTGTAAGAAATACTAGGCTTACAAACAGCTGTTACGGATAATATGAAATCGTAACCTGTTATAAAAAATACTAGGCTTACAAAAAGCTGTTACGGAGGATAATATGAAATCGTAACTGTTACGTGTCATAAACTATTATCCCTCACCAGAGCTTAAAAGCACCAGCAAATTTCCATATACTTGCGCTATATGCAGGGGCGGATTCCCCTATAGGCCGAGTAGGCCCGGGCCTAGGGCGGCAGATTTAGGGGGCGGCAAAATGTTTGAATGATTTTTGATTTTTTCTTGTAGTTGTGGGTATTTCATTACATTTTTATACTTTTTCGTTTTTTTAAATAAAATAATTCGTTGGAAAGTGTTATTTTTAATTCTACTCCATTTTTTTCAAATCTACTCCGATTTATGAGGCAGCCTACTCCGCTAATTCTAGCCTGGGGTCCCTTCACTGGATATAGATCATTCAATTTTTCGTGTTTTACAGGGAGTAGTGGGGCGGCAATCTTCCATAGGCGAAATTCATTTGGGAACTGCTATGCTTGCTGCTGCTATTTGAAATTTCACTGCTATGCTAGGCATGTTGTGCTATTGCAAGTTCAATTTGGCATTGCTGTTGCTACAGCATGCTGTGGAAAGCAGAGCACTGTTGATTGCTATAATACAGCGAAATTCGAAATTTGAAAGCACCAGTAAATTCGTATGTACTGACTGATGGTGACAACGGGTGCTTGGGCCGCTAACAATTTTTATTCACTTTTGGCTGAGTATTTTTCAGATACAATGCTTTCATATATGTTGTCGGCCTCCAAAAATACATAAATATTCTAAAGAAAAAATTTCCAGTAAATTTCTAGGAAAAAATCGAGCATGCCTAGCAGTGAAATTTCAAATAACAGCAGCAAGCATAGCAGTTCCCAAGTGAATATATATAGAGTATAGCAAGTTTAAGCATGATTTTTTGTGCTGTGCTCGCTGTCTTCTATTGTTTTCAGGCCCTGATTTGAACACGTTTTCTTTTATAATATTGAACAAAATATCATTTGGGATCTTAAAATATTTTTATAATGGCGAGTGTAAATAAAAAAAGTGTTATTATGCAGTTTGTAACATATGTAAGACAAAACTAAATTATAAATCTTCAGTGACGAATTAAAAAAACACGTGGACAGAAAACATCCGACGGTTAGGATAGTGAACCGAATTGGTCGAATTAGTGATAATGGAGCAACCTCCAGCCGATGAGCCCGCAGGCCAGCTGTTATATCCAGAACAGCCACAGTTGGTACCACCACCAGGAGCACAGCAGCCGGCATAGTATGCCTTACAACAGGCAACTCAGCACTCGCAGCAGGCAGGCGGGTCAGCGACACATGCTTTGACGGTGGTAAGAAGGACATATGGCCATCAACTGATTACCAATTTTGTGCCAAGACGCAATAATTCTGCAAAGGCAGACATAGATGAAAAGATCATTAATCGTTTTATTATGGATTTCCAACCTTTTGGAATGGTAGAAGATCGTGGGTTTCGGGAACTCATTTCGTTCGCATTCCCTAACTATGTTATACCTACAAGAAAGTTTTTTGCGAATACCATGTTGCCTGCGATCTACGAGAAGACCAAAGCAGAAATGAAGGAACAGATACGCCAAGAAGTTGGCTCCATATGTATCACAGTTGATGTTTGGTCTACTTCCACCAATGACTCAATGATGGCAGTGACTGGCCATTACATTAAGGAGGATGGATTTCAGTTAAAGTCTGTGTTCTTAGGTTGCGTGCCTTTACTCGAAAGCCACACTGCAAAAATGATAAAAGAGGTCTGTGACAATTGGGGCGTGATCAATAAGATACTTTTGACGGTATCGGACAATGGCGCTAACAATAAATGCGCTCTCAAAAGAGAACTTAGTTGGAAAAATTTTGCATTCTACACTCACACTTTAAATCTGGCAGTGAAAGATGCATTCGAAAAAGATAAAGATATTTCCGACATTCTACATAAGGCAAAACAAATTGTACGACATTTCAAGCAAAGCAATACCGTATGGGAAAAGTTAAAAAAATACCAGGAACAGGCCAACATGATACACAAGCGGCTGATTTAGGAGGTGCCTACGAGATGGAACTCATCTTTTAATATGGTTCAACGATTAGTCACCTTAAAGGAGCCACTTGGTAAACTTGGGTATGGAGACACTCACCCCGTACGAGTGGACAATTTGTGAGGAAATGTGTCTGGTACTTCAGCCTTGTGAGGAGGTAACGCGTGAACTGAGTGGCCAGACATATATTACGGGTAGTCTTGTCATTCCAATTATCATAGGGCTGACAAAAGTATTACAAAATAAATCAGCCGCCCTAATGCCAATGGTCGATAGCTTGCGGCAGGACCTCATAGGCAATCTCAAGACAAGGCTTGCGAACTTAGACCGCAGCAAAACATTTTGTAACTGCATGTTTCTAGACCCGAGATTTAAATTTTATTTTGAGGATCAGCGCGTGGCGGAAGAAACTAAAAAAACTAATTATTTCATTCGTCGCCGCTCACCATTTCGCACAAGGACTACAGGAATCGCCAGTGACATCTATACCAGAGGTAACTTCGCAGCCAGAGCCAACACCATCCACTACAAAATCTATTTGGGAAGATTATGACACCAAGATGCAAGGGATCCAACTAGAGGGAACAGCCTATTCATGAGCCATAGTGGAGGTCCAGCGATACGTCGAATATAAAATGATACCCAGGACGGAGTGCCCCATGACTTGGTGGAGAACCAATAAATTCGTCTATCCGATCTTGTACAAAGTCGCGGTAATCAAAATGAATGCAGTGGCGTCCTCTGTACCATGCGAGAGAGCTTTTTCAGCAGCAGGGTACATTATGAATGAAAGACGAACACGGCAAGGCATTAGAAAATTGCAGCAATTAATATTTTTGCAACAAAATTTGTAAGCCTACATATGTAAAAATCCCGTGTAACACTTTTGTCCGCGATGGACTCATGTAAACAGAAACAAACAAAATGGTGATGTGAGCGTGAGTGATTGTTATTATAATTATGTTATTTTGCTACAATGTTGAATTACTGTACTACATTTCACTAGACTGTACTATGTTTTAAGTGCCTATATCTGTACTTTTATTGTTTATTTTGCTACAATGTTAATCTACCATGTAACTTTCTATGATGTGCTATGCGCTTTTGAGTTTTAAAATGATTTTATAAACGATTGACATTATTCCCTGTGAAGAATTTTAACTGTGATACTGATCAAAGGAAAGAAAGGTATGTTAAAGTTTTTATTTTAATGGCAGCCTTTAAGCTAAGGTATAAAATTCTAGCGTAGGTAAACCCTAACCTATCCAATGCGGTAATATGGTATGAAAAATTGAAAATAACAGGCTGTTATTTTATAACTGTTAATTTTAGATAACAAGAACAGTTGTAACAGGTATTCAATTTTACCTGTTACAACCCATCCCCACTTATGATAGTATAAAAAAGGAGAAAAAAAAACAAATATTGCTAGGTTATGCGAAAACCACTAAGCATGTTGTATCGACCAAATTATATAAATAATTTGATGCATGTAGCGTTATATTAGCGGTTAGAAGATTCAGTCAAACACAAATGCTTTTAGTAATTAAAAGATTAACTTTTATTCAATACAAAAGTGACGTGACAAAGAGTAGTTTGCTCAAAAGGCGATTTGATTTGATACTAATAAAATATAAGCAGCAGAAAAGGGTTGTTTGACTGCAACAAATGGATTGTCGTACCAACTTTACAAAATTTTCGCACGCCATGAAAATTCTCGTACGCCATGAAAAATTCTCGTACATTAGGCTTATCGCGAAATTAATGAGAAATGGCAGTTTAATAGAAATAGAGGATTATTTAGTAACATTTCATTTTATTTTATTTTTTTTATAATATATATAAAGTTTTATTGATAAATATTTTAAATCGATTTTTGTATATAAATTGTGTACAGTCTTGTTCTTAAAATAAAAAATATCTAGATTAGGCTAGCATTATCTGGGTCCTAGTTAATAGTTTGGTCGAAATTTTCGTCATCAGGTCGCACTACAGTAGCAGGTTTATGCTATTATATGATGCCGACGTTGTGCGACTTATCTTTTGGGTTGTAGGTTTCTTTCGACTGTGTTTTAACACATTGAGCTGAAAGGAGGGCTCATATCACGGTCTTTAATGAGAGCTTGTTAATTTTCATAATTTTCTTCTTGTTAGGTTCTTCTTGCTAAAAATTCTCTCGGTATCGCCCATTGGAATGTGCGAGAGTTAAAATGGATAGCGTAAATTGAAGTAGAACTATATATTTGTGGTCTTCATCTGCAGTACGGATTCGGGAAAGCTTGTACCAAAATATGTCAACTTCCTTTTCTTTGGTGATGTGTAGAGGAAGTTGGTCCAAGGGAAGAAGTCGACACTCTTCATCGAGTTGCTGCTGTTTCTTATACCCTAGACAGACTGTTTCCATAATGACTTTATTTTTAATTAAATGGAGTCAAATGTGCAGTGGGTCACACAAATGAAGTCCATCAAGGACACAAATTTCCAACATTTCGATTCGTTTTCAAATGGACCAAATTTTACTCCATTTAGTTAAATTGCAGTAAAAGTGCCACCTACCGTCATTAAGTTTTTCCAATAAATTTAGCACTGGCAGCCATCAACTGATTATGAAAGAAATTTCTTTGCCACTTTCTTCTTTTTTGGTCTCTTTCAACAACAAAAATTGTCTTCTATTAAATGCTTTGCAACTACAATAAATATTCGCAAATTTTCTTGATAGCATTTAATTAAATTATTGAACTCTGCGATGATCTTTACTCATATTGCGGAACTGATATTCCAAATGAAATAACTTTCGTCCATAGTCTGTAACCCCTTCATTACCTTGAAATGACATGAATTTTAAATTAAGTCATAATGGGCACAGTCTGTCTAGGGTATTAGGGTTTGGCAGCTCTACCATAGGACACATGCTACATAAAAACATGAGTAATGGAGTATCGTTTCGGTATCTTGAGATCAGGCCTTGAGCCTAAAACTATCGCTCCCACAGAAAAATATTATTGTAACAAATTCCAGCCCAATATTTTTTCTTTCTAATGGTGTTTAAAAAATTATATGTAGGGAAAATTTATGGAAATTATGGAGATTGAACCAAATCCAAGCTATTTTTATTTGAAAAACTCCTGCAATAAGACAAGGCAAAAAGTGTGTAATGTCGGCCGCTATGCTATTTTCAAGTCTCTTTAAAAAAATTAAGCAGAACCGTAACCCCCAGAATATACAAGCCATTCAATATTCAGGGGGTTACGGTTCTACTTACTTTTCTTAAATTATCTTTTACTCCACTTTTGTTAATAGTATTTTCACAGTGTGAAAATTCTCGTTGGAAAATATTTGACTCCCAAATTCTCGTACTTTCGCGTACGAGAATATATTTTGCCTCGTACATCGTACCTGAGTAGAAATTCGCGTTCATGTACGACAATTATCGTACGTCTAGCATCGCTAGCATGCGAATTGTCTAGGCTTACTAGATTTTACAGTTTCTTGAAGGAGATATTGTGTTTAAATGTTTATACATTCAATTGTGGCTGCAACAATACAATTTTGTTAAAGTTATAACCAACAGCAACAAACCAAAACTAAACATTTCCGCCTTCAATATGGCAGACCTTAATATCCTCACATATAATGACTATAAACATTCACCCGGTAAAGTTGTATATTTGATCAAGTACTCTGTTTTCTGGGATTCTCTGGTTTAACAGAAATGCAAAAAAATTAAAGTTAAAGTAAAGTAAAAGTAACGTAAAGTAAAGTAAAGTAAAGTAAAGTAAAGTAAAGTAAAGTAAAGTAAAGTAAAGTAAAGTAAAGTAAAGTAAAGTAAAGTAAAGTAAAGTAAAGTAAAGTGAAGTAAAGTAAAGTAAAGTAAAGTAAAGTAAAGTAAAGTAAAGTAAAGTAAAGTAAAGTAAAGTAAAGTAAAGTAAAGTAAAGTAAAGTAAAGTAAAGTAAAGTAAAGTAAAGTAAAGTAAAGTAAAGTAAAGTAAAGTAAAGTAAAGTAAAGTAAAGTAAAGTAAAGTAAAGTAAAGTAAAGTAAAGTAAAGTAAAGTAAAGTAAAGTTAAAGTTAAAGTAAATGTTAAGGTTAAAGTTAAAGTTAAACTTAAGGTGGGGAATTCTCCGGTTCAACAGAAATGAAAAAATTAATGTTAAAGTAAAGTAAAGTAAATTAAAGTAAAGTAAAGTAAAGTAAAGTAAAGTAAAGTAAAGTAAAGTAAAAGAAAAATTATAGGAAAAGTTAAAATAAAAGTTATATGAGATAAGCTTTATTTTTTTTCTACAAGACTCTACCGCAGGCAGAAATCCAGCCGTACCTAGGAGTACTGACTTTTTTACCAATACGAAACGCTTGTTTTTTCTACTTTAATCTATCTACTCCAGGCTTATACATATACAATTATTTTTGAATCAATCTAACTTTTTATATTTTTCCAAAGTTTTTTCTACTTTTCTTATTTGTCCAAATTTTTTTCTACTTTTCTTATTTTTCCTATTTTTCAATTTCTCCTATATTTCAATTTTTCTATTTTCATTTATTTTTTGAGTCCACTCAGTTTTGTTGTTTGTGATCTGTTGATAAGTTAAATCAAGTCTTCAATCTTTGATGAGTATGGAATAATAAATATTATTTTGATTTTCTGTTATACTGAAGAATCCCAAAACGTAACCAACTTGAACAAATATTATATATACTATAATATGTCCTGATACCTTAGTTAGAATTTAATATAGCAAACAGGTTAAGCTAGATTATTCTTGTTGTGTTGGTATTCCATATTTCTGTGGTTGACAATTCAGTATAGGCTCTCCTAATATAAATGATAAATCCGGAGAGTTGAAAAAGTAATTGTTAAAAAATTAAACAATAGTAGTTGGGTTGCAGCCTTTCTTCATACTAGGCAAGCAAAAGAAGGTAAAATTGGTCTAAAATCAATTCTTATGATACCCTAGATGAATGCCCGTATGTAATTTCGCATGGTCACCCATTTGTGCAAGTTTGTTCGTTTAAGTGGTTTTTCGGATATGTATATTTCTAGATCAGTTTGTTGAACAGCAAAATGATTATAACCAATTTCAAAAGATTTCAAATTCTGAAGAACTTTTCAGTACAATAAGGGGTGGCCCGATTTATTCCATTTTTGAAGCTTTATTTACTATTACTATGAAAATACCGTGTACAGGATTTCAGCTTTCTATGTCGACACCTTGTTAGGCACTGTCCAAATAAATAGTAAAAAAACCCGGTCAAGTGCGAGTCGGACTCGCACACGAATGGTTTTTTAGATCGAGCAAAAACAAAAGTTTAATGTTTAATTATATTTTGTTTTTGTTATTTGTTGTTATAGCAATAGAAATACACACTCTGTGAAAATTTCAACTGTCGGACGGATAAATGGACGGGGAGCGGAGGCTTAGTAGTTGGCACCCTTTGGGTATGGAACCCTAAAAACAAAATTTTTGTATGGTAACCCTACGAAGGAGCTATCCGATTTGTGCCATTTTCGAATTTAAATTTACTTGTTTTTTTTTTTTAAAGCCCGTGTGCTAAATTTCAGCTCTCTAAATGAACGCGCTCTCGAGTTATCGTAAGGACGGACATACAAACGGGCGGACAGATGGTCGGATAGACAGACGGACATGCAAAAATCAAAATAACTTTTAATATTATGCATGGGTGTCCAAACCGATTTTATACTCTAGATAAAATCATAGGGTATACTAAGTTTGTCATTCCGTTTGTAACGCACAGAATAATTCTAGTACATAAAAATGGATTGGACGTAATATTAAAAGTTATTTTGATTTTTGCATGTCCGTCCGTCCGTCTGTACGTACGATAACTCGAGAACGCGTATGCTTAGAGAGCTGAAATTTTGTACATGGACTTTAAAAAAAAGTAAAATTAAGTTCGAAAATGAGACAAAACGGGCAACTCCTTCGTGGGGTTGCCATACAAAAATTTCGTCTTTCTCTATATATTTGGACACTGCCTGAGAGCGCGCCGATGTAGAGAGCTGAGGTATATGCTGTTTTCATTGTACTAGTAAATAAATATTCAAAAATTTACTAAATCGGGCAACTCTTTCTTGGTGTTGCCATATAAAAATTTAGGTTTATTACGTATACTGTGAAAACGATCAGTCAAAGGTATTTTCATTGTACTGAAAAGTTCTTCAGAATATAAAAGTCTATGAAATTGGTTATAATCATTTTTACTGCCCGACGAACCGTTCTAGAAATATATGTGAAAGACCACTTCAACGGTCAAACTGCATGGGTGACCATTCAAAATTCCATACGGGCAGTTTAGCTTTTTTGCTTGTTCTCTACTTAGGATACCTTTATGATTTCATCTAGGGTTTAAAAACGCTAGGTAAACGTTCGTAAATACGTGTAAAAGTTGAGGCACCTATTATATTTTGAAGGGAGAAAGTTGGGTAAAATAAGAAAATATTATAAAAAAATAAATTAAATTAAGAAATAAAATACCTACGGTATGAAAAATTTCGAAGACAAAATATTGTTTTTTTTTATTTGTTTTCATATTGTTGTACGTGGCAATTCACATCTGACCCCTAAAATAAATGATAACCTCTCTTAAATTACGGAAGGAGAAACAATCATTGGGCTGTGATGAGCGGTAAGAAACCATGGATAGTCCATTCGATTGGAATAAAACTAATTACGAAAAATTTGTAAAATATCTTAAAAACCACACAACTTTCTAATTTAAATAACTTAAAAAAAAACACATTTAAAATTTACACACGCACATGAAATTTTCCTAAAATCATAAATCATGTGTTCGACAAAATTTACTTCTGTGTACGCATACTTGTTCGTACACCCCCCCTCAGCTCACCCGCTAATATGCTTATTCTTAACAAATTTATGATTTTCAACAGTAACATTAGGTAGGAATCTCTTTAGAGCGTTGAGTATTCCCAGAGGATAATATCTATCTAGAGTAAGCTTTGATTATATTCATTCCATTTTCATTAGTGTTTATTCATGGCGCAAAATGGTATACTCATGCAGAACATAATTTCATTTTGTCATTACGCACTTAGCATAAATTTACTGTCACTGGATAAATTGCTGTAAACTATGAATTTTTTATATGTGGCATGTTTGTATGGAAAAAGTACACGCATTAAAGATAAATTTTGCTATTTATATGTACAGACAGAGACAAATGGAAATTGTTATTAAATATGTTTTAAACGTGTAAAGTGCATAATTAAATTGTTTATTGAATATGTGATAAATTCTGTATATGCATACATTCAATTTCAAATTTATTTAAGCTTAAAAAGAATTGAGTGGACATCTTTAAATGTGTACCTATATAATATAAGTTGAAGGACATACAGAAAATAAAAACTATATAAATTAAAAAGTAGCTAAAGTAAGGTTTTAATAAAGTTTGTTATATTTTTATATAGGTTGTCTCACGTAAAATTGAACATACTTACTTACTGTTTCCCATGCGAAACATTATCCTGGATGGTATACTTTTTCATGTAGATTTATTTACTTAATTCTGATTTCTGTGAGTGTATTGTGTTACCACTAAGGATGAATGCAGTATTTTATCATATTCTCTACTGACTGTAGGATTCTTCATGAAGAAATGACAAGCATAAGATTCTATTGTCTGCCTTTTGATTTTACTACGAAGTAGGCTTAGCAAACATTCAAACCTTTCCAGGTTTCGTTTGTTCCAATAGCTTATTGTCTGCTGATGCTGGAAATTAGCTGAAGTATTTTTTTTATTGGTTTTATTGGTTTTTTAAGAATATTGTGGAAGGTAAGCTCGAACGGACATTGTATTTCATAAATTATGATGAGGCTTTCAAAAATTATCTATCTATTCAATAAGGTTTGAAGCTTCGGAATCTTTAAAGAGTGAAATCAAAGGAAGATTGTGTATATTGCAATTTATGACAATAACTATTTTTTCTTATTTTTGATAATATTCAAATATACTTATATATACATATATTTATTATATTAGTTTTATTTCCCGGTCGTAATTATGAATATCATCGGGTTTAATCTGCAGTATAATCCAATAGGATAGAGAAGGTTTAAAGGTTAGCTATAAAGTTAATCAAGCAAATCGAACTATGTTTTTGGTATGATTTATACTCACCAAGGCCCTGAGTTTAGAACTTCATCACAGATCTGATTACGGAGTTTACAAAAAGTATACATAGACAGCAATTTTAACTAAGCTGATCTCTTATTTGATGAAAGTCAATCCAATTTAACTTGTGGTTAAAGACATGAAATGGGTTCGTATATGTCATAGTTTGTACTATGCTAAGGAACAACGAAGAACTCGTGGTTCATCAAAGAGCGTACAAGAACAGATATGTTGAAAGCATTTAAGAGCTCAGGGGAATTGATCAATCCTTGTATACAGTTAAATGCAAAAATAAATATCGAAGTTTTCGTCTATTTTCAAGAGAATCCAATGGAAAGAGATTAAGCCTGCTTATATAATATAGAGGAAGAATAACAAGGTTGTCTTATCCCAATGAAATTCATGCAAGGAAAATTGAACGAATCTCCGATGCACAGTCTCGATGCAATTTATGTAGACAGCATAGAAGGGACCCTAGACAGGACTGGCATACAACAAAATGGGTTTAATGAATGTGCAGTAAAGGATCTTTGATATGAATGGATTATTAAACTCCTTTGACACTCTCTTTACAAACCCCAGAGTAGCATTAGCCTTGGCAACGGTTGCGGTAATGTGATCCTCGAAGGAAAGACGATTAGTAAGGAAAACACTAAAATCTTTGGTGTTATCAAGTCTAGCTTATCTAAAGCATAACTGAAGAAAGTCCAAAGTCCTCCTTTTTGCGAGAAGAAAGCACACCATTTATGAAAGTTATCTAAGTCCAAGCTTAAAATTCCACACTCATTTTCATTAGAAACAATGTGCTAGATTTTCGCATCGTCAGTATAGCAAAGTATTTTAGAATTAGTCAAAATCAGAAATACTACATCGTTGATGTAAATTATAAAAAAAAACGAGTGGCCCAAGATGTCTGCCTTGAGGAACGCCAGCAGTATTATATATTTCGTCAGAAAGAGTTGCGCGAGATATAACGTGCTACGTATGATCAGATAAATAAGAACGAAGCCAATTGACCAAAGACGTAGGAAAATCAACAGCAGTCAACTTATGAATTTAGATTTTGTGATTGATTCCGTGGAAACTTTACTAAAATTCGTGAAAATGTAATTGACTTGCTTACCGATCGACTGAATAGCAGAAATGTAGAAAGTAGTAAACTATAACAAATTAGTAGATAGTAGATCTGGATATCATATAGCCATGCTGGAAAGATCGCAGCAACGGTTTGCAGTGGAAGTACAAAACATCGGAAACCAGAGTTTCAAATATCTTATCAATACAACTTAAACTAGCGACAGGTTTGTAAATAGAAATATTGCACTTGCTGCCCTTCTTGTCCAAAGGAATACTCAAAGAAAGCTTCCAATGTTTCGGAAAAACACTGCAAATACACAAAACAGAAACGCACTGCAATGTTTCTGAGCGTGGAAGGAACGCCATCTGGAGATCACTTGAAAAACTATCAGCTATTTTTGAAATATTCTTAGAGACAGACGCTTTGTAGAACAACAGGTATTTAAGTTGAAGAGAAGTCAGCGAAGCTTAGTCACAGTGGTTTTGACAGAAGGTAGTTTTAAAGAAGTCACCAAAATATTATTGGCAGTTTCCAAGAGATCAACACTGTCTATGTTTCCTAATCTGATTGATAGAGGGTATCCATCACAGTTCTGCTTAGAGTTCCTAAATTGATTAGGATCAGTATGCAAGGCTGATTTCATTATATATACATAATTGTTGTACGAGTAAGTCAAACACGAATTATCCTCACTCCTTGAGGAACAGAACCTCTTCCAAGCTTTATTCCTAAAATTTTTAAGTTGCTCGAAAGAGCCATTGAATCACGATTTTACAGCTTTATTAATGTCACGGTGAACTAGAACACCGGCCCAGTTACAAGCGGATAACCATACATTCATTTTATTAAAATCACCTATTTTTGAGGCCAGCCCATCCCTTTAACTCGTACACGAATTTGTCTGTCTATTTATTTATATGTTTCTTTTTGACTATCTTCGACACTCTCGTAGACCCACTTTTCGTCATCACAGCGAGCTGAAATTTGGCACACAGGTTGATGTCGCGTGACAATTGAACCTGTGATAATTTGAACTGGAAATTTCCATGGAAAACCTGCAAAATCGGAAAAATAATTCGAAAATTTGGTACAAATTAGATTAGTGATAAATCCGTTTCAGGAAAAATGCAGAGTTTTCCGATTTTTTCGAAATTTTTTTCCAGAATTTTCCGACTCCTCCGGCAAATTTTCCGATAAGAAAGTTTTCTAAATTATGCAGGATCAAGTTCCCTATCAACTGGCTTCATTACTTTCTGTCCGACAATGGTGAAAACTTGCTGAAAAAATCGAGGAAAATTCATGTAAAACGCTTTTCCGGAGTTTTTCCCCGACCAAGGAAGCGTTTGAGCGTTTTGAATCTAGGACAAAGTTGTAGAGCAAAATAAGCTGCATAAAGTTGATTTTGTGGAAAACTCCGTGGAAAACCCGGAAAAGCGGGAATATCATCGGAAAAATTTTCATCGAGATGATTAGTGATAAATCTGTTTCAGGAAAAATGCAGAATTTTCCAATTTTTCTGGAAAATTTTCCGGAAATTTCCGGTATTTTCCGCAATTTTCCGACTTTTCCAACTTTTCCGGAAAATTTTCCGACAAAAAAGTTTTATAAGCTATGCGGAATCATTTTTTTCCGTCCTACTGGCATCAATAATTTCTCTTCAACAATCATGAAAACTTGCATGAAAAATCGAGGAAAATTCATGCAAATTTTTAAAAAAATTTGATAGTAATAGGAAAAGTTTGTGGAAAACATGGAAAATTGGGAAATTTCATGTTATATGGGATCAAGTTGGAATACAGCTAAAAAGCGCTGTCTAAAACATAATTTGAATTTCAGAAAACCGTTGCAGTACTTCAACGATTTGATACTCGAAAAATTTTTGTTTTCGGATCGCCACCAAACATGATTTAAAAATTGTTTTAAAATATCTCCATGCTGCACGTAATAACAATTTAGTTAACCTAAAAAAGGCAGAAAATAAAATAAGTAAAAAAAGAGTTTTGAAACAAAACTGAGGCCAAGCCGCATGAAAAAGTAGAAGATAAAGTTTTTTCACACACAGAGGTGGACTCAGATTTTATTCGCTGACAATCACCGATATATTTCAGTATGATCAATCAGAGGTAATAAGTGATTTGATTCATGAAGAGAAAGAATATTCAAGATAAATGTCCCAATCAAAAAATCTGAGTCCACCTCTGTGTGTGAAGAAAAGTTTATTTTCTACTTTTTCATGCGGCTTGGCCTCAGTTTTGTTTGAAAACTCGTTTTTTACTTATTTTATTATGTTATAAAAATAGTTACTAGAAGAATAGAAGATGATGAAATTACAGGATCAAAAAATAAACTATATGTATGTAGTGCATGATGATGCCATGTTTCTGTGGCTATAGGAGTTAGACAATGCTTGACGAGAGTCCCATTAGAATAGGAAGAAAATACCAGGTCAAGAGATATTCCAGAGTCATCAGTTACGCCACTAGACTGCATTTAGCTTGAAGAAATGATGTTGTCAATAAAATATATGGCATGCTAAGGAGTCGCCAAAGAAGTAGGCAACATGCCTTTACCGTCCAGAGAGTGTATTCAGTCAACATAAGCTAAGTTAAATTCACCAAAAAGCAGCAATTCAATTCATCGGCAGACAGCACAATTGTCGATACATGATGCCGGCAAGTCAACCATCTCAGCTGATGACCATGGAGGGATGTAAACTGATCCAATGTATACGTTTTTCTGTGAAAGCTTGAGCGCCACGTATATAAATTCCAGATCACCGAACTCAACAAAGTCGATTAACATGCATGAAAAGTCACGTCGAATGGCGCAAAGGACTGCACCTCCAACAGGAGTATCCAGAGAGAAACGATTGTGGTCCCGGCGAAAGTCCAAGAATCTCTGCATCTGATGCAAGTTTTCCACACAGCCAAGTATCGGTCAAGCAGACCTTGTAGAAACAGGAATTTGTCGAACTTGTAAAAAGGAGAGTCGTTTTGAAGTTAAATACACGGAGATTTCGCTAACAAGTTTTTTGCTGTAATAAAAGATTTAGTACGTCATTTTGGAGCTCTAGCCCTTTCTAGATTTTCTCATTTTTCTCTCTCTTCTCGAAATTGAAAAATATCTAGGTATTCAAGATCCTAGAAGAAAAACTTAATGACATAATTTTCATCTTAAGATAAGATACAAAAGAAATAAATTTTTAGAATTTCTCTTTTACGTTTAAATACAGACCCAACACAGATCCAGCGCCTTCTTATTATTTAGTTCTCTGATACTAATTGAAAAAGTCTGCCTTTATCCTGATGGCTTATTTCATTTCATACAAGAACAAAATATCTAAATATACATATATATCAAGCATCATTTGACTTCATACAATGTAATTGTAAGAAGAAAAAAGAAAAATAGAGGAGAGGGGGGTGGGATGAATATTATCCCTAATCTTTATTCCAATAATAATCTGAGTCACGTAATTATTTCACCACCATAAATATAGTCGCAATACCAATAATAACCACCTGCTCCATTACCTGGCTGGTGGTCACATCACACT
This sequence comes from Dioctria linearis, assembly GCA_963930735.1. Taxonomy (NCBI): domain Eukaryota; kingdom Metazoa; phylum Arthropoda; class Insecta; order Diptera; family Asilidae; genus Dioctria; species Dioctria linearis. The sequence goes on from OZ005740.1 coordinate 27,678,491, forward strand.
TTTCTTTTTTTTGCTTTTTTGTTTTGAAAGGTTAACAGCTTTCACGCCTCCACAAAATGAAATCAAAACCAGATGAAGCTGGAAATCTTTATTACACTTTTGCCTCCCAAACAAAAATCAAAGCATCAAATCTGTTGGAGGCATTTCTCCGTAATTTGTATTAATATTATTCAGACCCTATTTGCCAGTCGGATGAGTTGCAAGTATTTGTATTATATATTCAAGCAGATTGTTTCCCTTAACTTATTCATTTGTGGGGGAGGGGGAGCCGAAGGACTTATCACACTACCATCGCTTATCAATCTGACGCCAAAAGAATAATTGGAACAGTTGGATTAAAAAAAAAAGAAAAAGAAATTTGTTTTTTTTTTCTAAGAACATCCAGAAGAGTGCGTGGTGATCGATACGGTTATTTTCCTTTCACTTTCTTTTCTCTTATTTTTAACATAAAAGAAATGATAACAAGTAGGAGATATATACAAAAAAAAAAAAAAACCAAAACACCTTAATGCTTTCGCGTGTAAACCCAATTGATTGAGTATGAGAAAAGCTTATAAAATCTATTTATATACACAACGATGAATTTGAAATTAATAGAAAATTTAGGTGGGTTGAAAAAGGATGATCCGAAATCGACTTGGCACCTTGAGCTTCATTGTTAACAAGGTAACTTTATTGAAAGTGTGTTATTATTTTTTTCTTCTTTTTTCGGTTCGCTAACTCATTTTTTATGTTAATTTATGTATGTTTTCGTCTCTGTAGCCCTGTGGAGAAGTCTGGGAGTGAATTTTGAGTGGAGCATGATATAAACTTATACGCAAATATTTCTGAAGTTAACCGCAAAGTTTGCTGTGCTATCAGGACAAGTAGGTATATGTTGAGAGCTCTTAAGAATAAAAATTAAATTGAATTCTGAAATAACTGAAAGAATTATACACATCCGTTTCAATACCTATGGTGTACACTTTTTTCATCAATTCACGAAAAAAAAAACGCCCAAAGGTTTTCGAACATTACAATTTTTTTATTAGAAATGGAAAAAGATAAAAATTAGGTCTTAGAAAATAATGAAATTCTAATCGATGTTAAATATTTTAAAAACCAAATAAATGTCATTCCAATCGTTGAATAGACAGCAACTCTGTTAACTAATTGAGTAGTGCCACCTGGAGACACATTTAGTAGTGTGCCCATATTCATTTGGTCTCTGTAGTCTAGTCGAATTAGAAAAAATAAAAACATTAATTGGTAAGTGCTCTGCATAACGAGAACACTAAAAAAAAAATATAAGGCTAGGGATTGTAAATGATAACGCCGATGAACATTATTTCACAATGCCTCTAATTTTAATACACTATTCCAAATTTCATAATCACTAATTTAACTTAAGATAATTACACTTTCAACTAGGTCACTTAATAAATAAAATTTCACGTATGTATCAACTTAACTTAGAGCGGTCACTTTTTAGGAATGGCACCAATATATCGTCGCGTGAGTTCTTAAGTGTTCAACGGACCATTTTTGTGAATTTTTATATTTTGAGTGCATTGGTATATTTGGGTGGTTCTCTGTCATCTTCTGTTATCAAATCTGTTCTATTTTTCTTACTTCTGCAGATATAGCGTGCCTAGTTTGTTCAAATTACCTCTTTTTATCTTTCATTTTCATTCTTAATTGTCCATCTTAACATTATTTGCTTTCCTTGAACAGTGCTCGCATGAAATTTTATTTTACCGTTATTTTATTCTTAAGTAATCAAACTCCAGATTTCACGGTATTCAGAACATTTTTGCAGCTGTCTGTGTGTTGTTCTTAAATGTTGTACGAGCATGTTTTATTCTAGAGTATTCAATCGCAAATGCAATAAGTTGTGCGACTTAAAAGCAATATAAAGCAGTGTTAACGCGGAAAGCTCCCAGTCTTGATTTAGCCGCCGTCTGGAAAGGTTGTCAGTGTCATGTGAAAATGGAGCATACAGAATTGTGAAACATGTGTTTGTATATATACTCGATTCATATAATTTTTTTATTTTATTTCTGTTTTTATTTTCACTTCATAAGAGTCAAATGTGCAGAGGAGTCGCCAGCACCTGATCTTTGTCCTGCTATCGAAGAGTAAGTTTCCCCAAAACTGTTTTGCATGACATTTTGCAGACATAATATTAGCTGTATTCTCTGAAGCTGTTCTAGATTGAGGGCAACTTCACATTCATTATGTAAATTGTGAAATACTATTGTTTTGCAATATAAGCTATTTATATTACACTGTCGTAATATTGCGCAGTAGCAAGTAATTTAAATTTTGGGTATTCTATAATTCAAATTCTTACATTCAAAAATATTGAAATCGCGGTTAATAATTTTATGTCAAAAACAATTCTTTAATTACGCCTTTCAAATATGAATTATTTTCGGTTTTAAAATGGCTCAAAAGAAATCTATTTAATCTAATCATTTTATTTGAATTACACAAGCTTTGTCTGATATTTCATGTGTTAAATTAAATATTCTATCAAGGCATTTAAGTAAACAATGCATTTTCCTAATGTGTTAATACCAACGGAGCTTATTATATATGCTTAATAGGTTGCTGCCACTATTTGACACAGATGTGAGTGATTCTCAATCAGAGCCATCGATTTTAAAGACAACTCTGAAGATATCAAGAAAATCCCTCTGTTTCGTTTTTCCTCCACATTCGCCTCAGATATTCAAAGTAAGTTCATTTAATATTTATTTTCGGAGCTAAACAAATTATTGAATTTTTCAAATCAACTCCTACGACCCAGAAATGTATGTGAATCTGGAAAACGTCCTAGGAAAAAACCTCGTAATCCTTCCGGATAGAAAAAATATATAAAATAAGGCTGCGCGAGTAAGGAAAGGAGTATAGAAACGAAACCGGGAAAAGTATGCCTGCCCGAAAATTAAAAGTTGCGCCGTGTGGTGCTACCTGTCCATATAACTGCACTGCCCAATTTTAATGAAACTCAAAGAATATATATTCATTAGGAATTCTGGGCCTTGACTGACTGATGATGAAAAGCGATTTTTCTACTCAAAGTTCATCGAAAAACTACCTACCAAAAGGAAGAGAACGTTGTCCGAGCATTCGCGAAAAGGGAATTCGTTAAGTATTCTTTTTAAATTGAGGGACAGAATGTCCAGGTTTGCAAAAGTTTTTTTTTTGGCAACGATAGATGTAAGTCAAGACGAATTTATTACTTTTTTGAAAATAATTATAATAACTTAACGGATCACCCAAACCATCAACTAAAGGCAAACACATAAACAGAAAGACTCCTGCACATAAGGAAGGGGAAGTCAAGAAGCATGTTGAAAAAATTTCCTTGTATGGATCCTCACTACGTTCGATCAGGTACCTACTGAAAGAAAATACTTGGAAGCGGGATTAAATAATTAAAAAAATGTACAAGATTTATGAATCGGAAACACCGAACCCGGTAAAATATGCAATATACCGCAGAATTTTTAATACACAGTATAATTTGGCATTTTATATACCGAAATAAGATCAGTGCGATTTTTGTACAAAACATCAAAATAAAATATTGAATGAGAGTGAAAAAATATTTACAAAGACATTTAGCCTGGAACGAAATGGCTAAAGTGAGACGTAATGAAGACAAAATCAATACAGACACTGCAATAGTATTGTATGATTTGCAAAATGTTTTTCTCCTTGCCACATGCGAATGTTAGACAATTTTTTTTATAAAAGGAAGTTTAATATGTATAATCTCACATGTCATTGTAATTTGAACAAAGTTACTTATTGTAGCATTTGGAATGAAACGCAAACTGGTAGAACAGGAAACGACATTGCAAGTGCCCTAATAAAAATATTAAATAATATATTGGCAGATAATCCTCAAATAAATTCTATTATCCTATGGTCAGACTCGTGCATTCCCCAAATAGGACTAGGATAATATCTTTCGCTATAATTAAATTCATGGAAAAGAATACACAAATTAAAAAGGTAATCCAACGATTTTCTGAATCTGGTCACACTAGAATTGAGGAACTTGATGCGGTTCATAGTGTTATAGAGCGCCATTTAAGAAATATATCTTATCATAGCCCACTGTCACTTTTAAGAGCATTGAAATCTATGGATTTTGATAATGTTAAATTCAAATTGATGCATTGTGATTCCAAAGATTTTTTTAACTATAACTCGGCAAGCACTGTTTATCCCGTATACCACCACAAAGGAAATCAAATCTGATTCTACAGATCTTCTTCGAATTCAATATCGCAAGGATTATGGAGACAAAGCAGAGCTTTATTCGGTTCCTCTTTTTGCTACTGCAGGCCGGAAAAAAACGGGTAGATTGTAAAGAATTGCCAAGTGTGAATCATATAACGGTAAAACCGACTATTTCGAAAGAGAAGCTAAAAGATATATCTTCGATGTTAAAATTTCATGCCACCAGAAGATGCTAATTATTTTAAAGTCGTTTTAAAAATCAAAGACTAAAGTCAAATTTATATTAATAGCTACGAAAATGCATTATTTTTGTTTTCTTGTTATTCAAACTATGTTGAAAATAAATTGTTTCAGTATTATATAAAATTAATTGTTTTATTGTTCTATCTCCATATAGCAGCATTCAGATTTTTCTATGTTCAACATGTCAATTTTGTTCAATCTCCACAATATTCAAATGTGCAAATATATGGACTTATGTTCAATCTCCGTTTTGCAACTTTTTCGAAAAATGCGTACTATATCTAATGTACAGCAACCCTTACCCCCTTTTTCTTTCCACAGAATGCTACGAAGCTCACAGAATCTAAAAATGATATTTTTCTAATTATGTGTCATTTACAACATTATTAATTTTTCTTTAAACTTTAAAAATCGTCTCCTGTAAAATTTAAGTTTTGGCCGGTTGAACACTTCAGAATTCATGCGACGATATGTAGATCATGAGTAGTATCAATATACTTAATAAGTGTGATATATAAAACTAAATGTGTAGTTAATGGTTAATCAAAAACGTACTCACCATCTAAAATGTTGAATCGACTTTATGGCTTTGGTAAATAGATAGTTAGTGATTATCTCGTTCTAGTCGTGCCCCGGAACAAGGAACCTAACTTCAATCGAGACCCAAAGCAAAGTTGTATTAGTAGTTTTTATTCTAGTTGGTTGGTTGGTATTTCCGTCGAGACCCAAGATCAAGGTTTGAGATTAGTAAGTGTTATTCTAGTCGCTACCCAGAATAACTATCTTTACCTCAGTCGACACGAGATAAAGTGATTATGTTAACAAATTTTATTTCAGTCGAGACTAGGGTTCCCAATTATCCGACATTAATGATTATCCGGATATTGAGTACTGAAATTGGAATTATCCGGATAATCCGGATAAAAAAAAATATAATAGCTTGAATCCAATATTTCAGGGTTTTTTTTTATAATTCATTTATTTTATTTTATTCAAATATTTTAATTATGTACATTAATAATTAATAAATAGTGAAAGAAAATTATATATTGTTACTTAATTTTAAAAGATTATTGTATTGATAATTTTAAATTCAGGCGAGTTGTAATTTTCGTTTTAGTCAGGACTGCAATTTAAAATACGCGTTCTGTTGCAGTAGATGTTGGCTTTATTGTACATGTATATGTACATTAAATAATATATTTAAAATCATCTACCCTTATTTTTGTATCATGAAATCTTTTTTCAGCAATGTAGTAATTGCGTTGCTCTGCTTTTCCACATGTGTATCAAATTGAAGAAATTGCCACTTCCAGTTGTCGTTGCAGGGAATTTTTAAATAAAGTTGTAGAAGTTTTTATTGACTTTGAAACTCACTTCCATTTGCGATTACTTCAGCTACTTCTTGATGTGGTCATAGGCAGATACATTGATTCTTCGAAAAACTTCTACTGCCAATTTAATGAGAGGTCCTTTTGAAGTGTAATCAAAATATTTATGGAATGTGGTATATTGCCTGCTTCTAAGAAGATTATTAATATCATAAGTATTTTATCTCGATGTTCATCCATTCGTTTTTTAATCTGTTTCGATAAATTTTTTACTTAAGTTCATTCAAATTCGTCTAATCTTTCAAATAGAAATTTATAAACACATTTAGCGGTCAATAGTATCGCTGAATCTTTATTTAATTCCTCTACTTCAGTCTCTAGTGGCGATAGGACATTTAAAAATTCTTTCAAGCTAACTTTAATAAATAAATATTTTTTTGAGCAAATTGCAACAATATCTACGCTTACGATATGTTTTGTTTTGTTTTTATTTAACAGGAAGGTTACCGTCGAGAGGCATGAAAAATGTATGAAGTTTGGAAATTTTTTTTTTACATAAAATAAACTTTTTTCTGGAAAGTCGTTTTAACGTACTTTATTCTTCTATCAATGGAGAGTAAATTCCATTTTTATTTATAAAAAAAAATCCAAAATGGCGGCTCCAGCACCCATGAACAAAACCGTGCAAGGTTTGTTTTGGTCTGCGCGGGGCGCTTCACAGGACAAATAGGATTGAATATGTCTAAATTTGATAAAATTTGGGGGTCTTAAGGCACTTTCACATCAAACATAAGTATCGAAAAAAATGTAAACCGAAAAACTCAATTTATTCCATTTTAAAACAAAATGTTTGCTCCAATGATTAATAAAATCATAGGAAATAGGATAAACTAATAATTTTACTAATAAAATAGTATATTTATCTTAGATTTTTAAGAAAAACACAACTTATATGATTTATCGGTCAGATTTTTCAGCCGGAAAAGTTTTCGGCCGATAAAATATAAAAGTTGTGTTTTTTCTTCAAAATCTGAAACAAATATTACTATTTTTCTCAGTAAAATTCTTAGTTTATCCTATTTCCCTGGATTTTATTAATTATTGGAACAAAAATCTTGTTTTAAAGTGGAATAAATTGAGTTTTCGGTTTACATTTTTCTGTTCTTGTTTTTGATGTGAAAGTGCCTTTACCGGTTTTCGTATTCAAAAAAACTTCTGAATAACAAAATCCAGCCGTTTGAAAAAAAAAATTGTTGCCCTATTTTTTTTCTCAACGGACGAAAAAACTATTTCTAAATAAATTTTTCACAAAAATCACTTCCTGATGGCCCAGAAAATTGAGTTTCCATTCAATTGCGGAAAGATTCATGTGAATCGGTTCATCCGTTGAAACTGTAGAGCGCCCCGCACGCTTAAAATGTAGAGCGCCCCGCACGCTTAAAAATTTTGGTAAGTTTAACGTTATAAAAAATCTTTAACAGCTTCTCCAGTTATTCCAGCACCATACAGAGGCCCTTTTTCTTCCTCCATGAACTGATTATGCTGAATGAATCTGAAGGTTAACGGTTTCCCGAAATTTATGAGGGTACCTCAGGTAGCGAGACAAGGTCTCTCCAGCAAGTACGCTCTGCGCGCCTCAGCTACCTGTTTTCTAACCAGCGGATGGTTCCGCTCTCAACAGGCTGTGAATTCTAAAATACTTTGGATATGAAAATATCCTTTTACCCGCATACTGTAAACACTTCAAGGATGATAATTATGTAAAAAAAACAAATCGAATTTTTCATCGTCGTGAACGGCAACCTCTCCTTAAAATTAAAACTGCTACTAGAGAAAGTAATTCTTTACTAAATATATATTATTTTGAAATAGTTAAGAAATTGTACAAAGAAAACGGTATTTTGCTGAAAAAATATCCGGATTACCGGATAATTACCAAAAACTATCCGGATTAACGTATTGTCAAAATTGGTCGGATAATCCGGATAATTTGATATCCGGATATCCGGATTGGAAACCCTAGTCGAGACCCAGAACAAATATCTTTATCTCAGTCGAGACCCAAGATAAAGTAAATTGTTTCATAAGATTTATTCCAGTCGAGAACCGGAATAAATATCTCAGTCGTTACCTAAGATAAAGTTATTATGTTAGTACTACTTATTATCACAAGCCAAGTCGATTCCGATCTATGTGTGACTAAGTGTTGGATGCAAAAAGAGAAAAATTTCAAGTTAGCAGGCCTCTGAGTTGCGCACGGCACCTACAAATAACTCCACACTGCGCATAGCAACAATAGTACATTGGCCTTAGCGGCTATGCGTAGAAACTGCAATTCTGAGTATGTGTGTTTTCGTTCTTGTTTTTGCCTAGGTAAACTTATTATGACTACAAGGTATACGATTGGATACTTATTGCAATATTACTTAATTTGCTACCTTTTAAAACATACATTTAACTGGATCTAATTACATTTGATTTGCATAGAGTTCGTCGTTAATTTCCTCTATTTGGATTGTGTCCTGGTTTTGTTTGTGTGCACTGTAGTCATAATGTGTTGATTGTTGTCTACACTAAAAACTGTCTTATCGACGTGCTTGTAAGTAGGTGTGCATTGTTTTGTTTCGAACTTAGTTTCGATAAAAATAAATACTTGGAATTAGAATCTTTTGAATGACGTCACTTTCAGGTGGCCTTTTAATGTTCGTTTCAAGGTGCATACATGCTTATTACGGCTTCCAATTGAACATACTAAAAGTCCCCATCAAAATCTGTTGCACTCTCGAGCCGCCACCTTGGAACAAAATTGACACTTTTTCTGTTTTTTTTTTGTCTATATCGCGGCAACTATAACTGATATAAAAAATAGTTCAGATAAAAAAGCATGTCAAAATTTCAACATTTAATTGAGATGAAAAAGTCTCCTGAGCTCTTGAAAGATTAAACTTTTCGACCCAGCTATCAGACAGAGATCTCACCTTATAACCTTACTAGTGAGACTCCTGTCTGATCGCTGGGTTCAAGTTTGGGCTTTAAGATGTAAAAAGAGAAATTTTGAGTTTTGTCAGTAATGTTTCGAACGAGTGCTATGTACATCAGCGAAACTGTAGCATACAGGGTGATTATATGTGAAAACACATGTTAATATGAGGACAATGTTTGTAATTAGTGTTAGGAGGTTGTTGCGGTCAAAATTCCCTCGATATTGGGAATTAATGCTAGTTTTTCCTACAAATTATTATGCAAATTCCTACATTTATTCCTATGTTGCAAAAAAGGATACAAAATACATCAAAAATACTGGTCGTATAAGTTATAAGATTCTTTGCGGGACCAAAAGAACAATTTTGTTTATGAAAATATTAACCGAACATGTTTTATTGATGTATGCACTCACAGAAAAACGGCATTGTAAAATCATATGAAGTAAATGTAAAAATAAGTGTAGTATTATTTACAACATAAATTTTCAAACTAAAAGCATTCTACTTTAAAATAACAAAGATAAGTTATAAAAAGAAACACTAATATAAAAACAATCATTTGTACTGTTAATTCTACGCTGCGAATAATATTTGCTGTTTTTGTCTACGAAATTGCAACTCTTTGTGTAAAATCAACAAGAAAAGTTATTATTTCTCGAGAAGACTTTTAAATTCTACAAGTTTAAACATACTCTTTATACCAATTGTTGGTTCATGTAGTTTCGTGTATAAATCATGTGTGAATGCTGTACAATTTTACGATAAACCTGCCCGATTATTGCATTGGCGTCATTGTCCACAAAGCATCGGTGATGTTCGTAGTGAGTTGCAGGAGTAACAATCCTATTATTTTTAAGTGCTTAGCTCAGTTTAATAAGTGAACGTGTTGTAGTGGTTACAATTATAATAATATTAAACGGTGTTTAATACGAACAAATTGTTTAGAAAAAATAACTCAGTGGAATTTTTTCAGAAATTATTTAAAAATTCTTTTTTTTTTGACGCAATTAAAATTGTTGGGCTACGGCCGCAATTCCGCGAAAAGTTATTTGTTTGGAGAAAAGGAAAGGTAGGTGTACTTGGAGAAGTTTTTAAATTTAATTTCTAACAATATCTTATTTGAAGTACGGTATTGAAGACGAAACACTTTCTGCAAAATCGAAAGTGTTATCCTGGTTGACAAATTTTTCAAAGTCATGTACACCATCATCATCAACTGAACAATTATTTACTTCGGAGATTGCAAGTCTACTGGTAACTTTTGACATATAGTGAATATTGTCATTTGTGTGTAACAATATTATACTATGTAGGACATTTCAAAATTATTAAAAAGTACATATAGAGGACGAACATTGCAAAATTTTTATTCTAAGAACGGACAGCTATTAGATTTTCATCTAAAGCAATTAATATTGATAATACTGGAAGATTACAACTATAATGGCAGACCACTGAATGTGAATGATTTTCAACCACTTGCCTAACAAATTGTAAATCTTTTTCATACTGAATGCAAGGTATTCATTTACTCGCAAGATTTAAATGCGTAAAACATTATTTATATTTTTACGAATACTATTTTGGTCCTCGTCAAGGTAAAAAAAAAACCAAAAAGGAAAGCTCTATTACAAGTATATTAATTTAAGAGCCAAAATTAAAAAAAGTGAACGGCAAACCTAAATTTGATCCTGTGACGACTACAGAAGTTGAATTTGATGAAAGTATTGCACAAGCTATAAAAGTAACTTTAAGTAGGAATTGTAAGGATTGGGATAAGTTTAAAGATAGCTGGGAAAAGACGTTTCTGTTGTGACGAAAAGAGTTTAATGTCAAAATCTCAGTCAAATGTAGAATTTTTGAAAGCATGGCCACGATACAAAGATAATAATATCAAAATATTACAATGCAGGATCGATTGCTTTCAAATCGAAAGTTTTTTTTTGTATTTCGATAATAAACTTTATAAACTTAACTCTTTTCTTGAATGTATGGATACTTGCTTTAAAATTTTCCAAAAACTGGCTCTAATATATCCGAAAGCATGTCAAGGGCCTTGGACATTTATTCAAAAAAAATTTTTTGGGATAAATACAGATTTTGGCGTACATCGGATTAAGTACCAACATTTTCTGACTTATGTATAACATACTTTGGATATATTACCTGTACATATTATTCAGTTTCAAATTTAATTGTTGTTTAATAATGTTGGATATATGGATATGTTATATACATATATACGAGTATATTATATAAATATATATATATTATTGTGTTTGCCTGGCAAAACCTATATATAAAATAAAACAATATGGTAACTGAAACTAAATTTGTAAGTGAAATAATGTACGATTATCATTAATTATGTAAATAAGTTCAAATCCGAAATTTTAATTTTTTAATAAAACAATTATTAAGAAATATGTTTGTTTTGTATTTCACCTTGTTTCATCGAATATATTCTACAGAATAAATAATACTTATATATATTTCTGTATTTCAGCATTTAAGGAAAGATTTAATTTGCAATGAAGAATGACTTGTATTACAAAAAAATAAATGTTTATGTCACAAATTAATCCATAAACTAACTTTTAATACCAATAATTTTTGTAATACAACAACAAATTGTATTGTAAAATTTACACTTTTTCATTACATTTTCATAAAAATATGAAGTGTTATTTACAACCCCGTTCTTACAATTTTACTACTACCATTGTTAAAATAAAGGAGAATATTTATAATTTTCAAATCTAGAATTTTGTTTCATATTTGCATCTTGTTATTTCTAAATTTTCTTGTTGGTTATTTTTATAAAATTATAGAGGAATATTGTAGATATTACATTATTTTCTGCGGTTATTATAACGGCATTGTTGTTTTATAAATATAACATTATGGAATTACAACTCGAAAAAGCTTATTATGCTCATTGTCAAATCATACAAAAACCTATATGGAGCCATTTTATATACAAAAATAGTAAAATTGAACACATTTTTGCCATATTTACAATGACATTTTTCTCAGTGTGTGAAAAAAAAATCGGTTCCAAGTTTCGATGGAATCTATTTTTTGTTGAATTCATTCAAAAAACTTTTTTTACGATATTTTTGTTAAAAAAACATACAAAAAAAAGTTTACAAGCGTCAACAGGGTCTATTATTACTAACATGCAATCAAAAAGTATTTTAAAAGAAAAACAAAACAAAAAAATGTCTCAAAACAGCATAGTTTTGGAACGGAATATTTCGAAATATGTATTTTTATAAAAATAAAGGAATTTTATCAAAAGACTCTTTTTGATTGTCGAAGAAAAGGGTTCAGCATCACTTTTCTAGTAGAAGAAATTTTTCGGTAAATTTTCGAATGAGAAAAACGGGGATATTTCCACATAAAAAAAGTCCGTTACGTTTTTTTGTTGAAAGACGATAGATTTAACTCCTCTCGTCTTTGTTCATTATGCATAGTTCAAAAATTCATTTTCTTTCCTGTTATGAAAATTATGAAATCTTCTTGAAAATGTTGCTGCTTGTATTTTTCTGTTAATAAGTCCAGGCACCCATTAAGCAAAAAACCTTTCGAAACTGAAGATTGTTCATGATTCCGAATATTTTGATTCGAATTAGAATCAATTCGTATGAAGCTTTTGAAGTTGTATGTAAAGTTGTTCTTCGTCGTCGAAATTGATAGCTTTTCCTACCATTAAATCGTCTTTGACACCGAGTACTTTACTCAATTAGCCATGGATTTGGGTCGTGGGGTGCATCGGGAGGGACTACAACTTTGTGCCTATACCTAATAAAATAGAGCCACTATTCGTAACGGAAGCGGCAACTTTCACGATTGATAATGGATTAAACTATTTCTGCCACGCATCAAAAAATTGAATATAACTTTTAGTGAATTCTTTTCTGCGACACGGTGTATCCACCGCCACCGAATCGTTCATTTCCTGGCTCTTTTCTTCCTACCACACCAGTAGGGAAGAAAAGAGCACGAGAATGGCAGATTCGGTGGCAGTGTTAACACTAAGTCGCAGAAAACAATTCAGCATTTGAAAATGATGTATTTCCCAGTATTGCCAACAACTTTCATCAAAATATTCCTTTTTGGGCAAAAATCTCAGTCCAATTCTGTTTCAAGTTGCTAAGTAATAAGGCTATACAAATGACGTCAGGCCGGAACTGTCATTTTGCTAATCAGAATTCACAGTTCATGTCCGCAGACGGTATACTTACAGTAAAAAGGTATGATTGTTATGAGCCACGGTGGCCATCTTGAGCGTCATGGTTTCACACAATATATAATATAAAAACAAAATCTGAAGTTTTCATATGAATTGATGCCGTGACGTCACTGCATCACCTTTCAAAAATCTAGCATGTTCATGTCAGTATACCGTTATGTCCGAATACTACATTTAAACCGGAAGTGTCGTCTTGTTGATAAGTGTGGTGCTGTGTTGGCCGGAAGTAATGTGCTCTTTTGCTCATGAGGGTGTTGTTGTTAACCCGAAGTGCAATCTTGCTGATGAAGATGCCGTACTCGCCAACGAAAAGACCGGACAGTGCCAATTTAAATGTACAGAGACGTCGACAAGCATGCAATATATCAAACCTTATCAGCAAAATCACACTTGCGGGCTGACAACACTTCCGGTACATAAACTGAACTTGGAATAATTTTCACGTTTAGCACCAAAATCGGTATATAGCCTTGCCAAATGTTTCTATTCAAATTGACATTTAGATTTCAATATTGTTTGAAGATTTTTCACTCCAGATAATAAAAAAAAATTGTCACTTCTCCCTATGGTCCTCTACATAAAAATCTCTCAGTATGGCCATATTTGGGAATGAGAGCTGACTTAGATGGTACAAATATATGCAGCTTATGCACGTTTCGCACGAAAATGGATGGGTAAGAGGGATGATCACAGCAGTGCACCTCCCTTACCAATCCAATTTCGTGTCTACTAAACCACCTATAAACAGTGATGCCAGATAGGCAGATTTATCTTAATTTGGCAAGTCTTAGACATAATAAAAGATTTGCAGATTTAATAATAATATTATATTTACTTTTAAGATATTTACACAAGATTACAATCTTTTACTTGTATAAAATATGGTACGAATAGAAAATTAAAGGAAAATAATAATAAACGGGGAAACATGGTCAAATGTTCGTAGGCCATAAATAAATCGCATGCAAGCATTGAAAGCCACTTCCATCGTACTCAATATACAAGCTAGGAAAAATATGACTTCCTAATGTGAAATAGGGCATAATCAGTGTAATTCAACCTAATAACTTTCTCAATCCTGCATGAACCTTAATGCGGCTCATACTAACGTTGTCCCAGCACTTCATGTTACCGTTCAAAATAATTCCTTAATTAGTAACTCTTCTAAAGCCACTGAATAACAAAACCATTCAAGATTACCGGAGGTATATCGACGACTTTTTAAGCGCTGTTATAGAAAGCTATCCACTGTGATTTTGCAGGATTAAGCAGAAGTCCATTCACCGAGAAAAAAGCACTGGTAAATATAATCAAAAACCAAGATTGGTTTGTTTTGAGCCTATCGAGCTTTTGGTTATAACAAACAAATTTATTTTGTTATTTTTTACTCAACAAATTGGACTAGTCAAATCAACCAAGTTTCGTTTGAGTTTTATTATAACCAAAACCTTTGGTTAAGTTTATTAAGTTTTAACCAATTTTTTTTTAACCTAAACTTTAGTCGGTTCAACAGAGCTTTAGTTAATATATGAGCTAAGAGCTTAGTTAATTTAACCAAAATTAAGTAACTTTCCAACCTAAATTATGGTTAATTTAACATAATTTCTAACCTAAGCATGCTTAATTTGATCTAGTTATACGTAAATTGTTAACTGAGCCTTCAATTAATGGAACACAGTTTGGTCAAGTATTCAACCAAGTCTGGGGTCAATCCGTAGTTTTATAATAAATAAACCTATCAAAGAAATAAGTACAAAATAACAAAATAGTCGTTTTTCGAACTGAGTATTCTTTATTACGTAACTGTAATATAAAATTTAATGTTTTTCATAAAAATAATATTTACTATCTATTAATAAAAATCGAAAATTCAAAAAAATAGTCAGGAAAACATGATTTTAAATATTTTACATTTTTACAAAGTTATAATATTACTAAATTCAGGCAGATGTACATATGTATAACTAATAAGTTTCTTAAAGATTACATATGAAATTTTGATTATAGCATTAAATTTAATTGCTAAATATTACATATTTCATATAATATACATACATGTTATACTACTTACTATACATTACGCTTCATTAATTTTTATGGCATTTTTTAAATGACTAAAGTAAAGTGTGCAGCAGTTGGACGTAAGTTACATTTTTAAAGTTTGGAATAATCATTAACAATGTTTTTTTAAGTAATAATGTTAGCGCAAACTGTCTTATCAATATTTTGTGACGGGTCTTGCGTCATAATGTCGTCTACTAACGGCTTGATCCGTTTATCTTTAATATTTTTCTTGAAAATGGGAGGGATGTATTTAGTAAATAAATCCCAATTTTTTAACAAAGTCTTTTCGGAATACATGTAGTGAAAATCTATTTCGATCTGGAAATTCAAGCAGCAGTTAAAAACAATAATAAATAAAAGCAACCTACTTTTTTTTACCAACTCTGGGTCCTTAGAATGTGTATATAATGGCCAGCTCTTAATCATATCACAAATTGCCATACCACTACTTATAAGGATCTGCTGAGTTCTATAAAACCTTATTAAAAACCACTTTTCTTTTATTAATTCCCAAGGTTTCCTGATATGTTGAAGTACATTTGATATATCATGCATTTCGGAATCTGAAAAAAAAGTTTTATTATTAACAATTATTTTAGTTAGTGCGATATGATTTTTAAAATATCATTGTAGCTATCAATTTTATTATATATTTTATATATTTATTTAAAATAATTTACTATAAAACACAACTATTAATTAATTTTTTACAAAAATTGAGAGATCGTCCAAGAATTTATTTTATGAATGCAACTCATTTCACAAATATTGCAGTGCATTGAATAATAATAATATGTATAAAAATATCACAATGCACTGTAATATGTCTTATTTCCAATAGCCATAAAATCTTAAGTTATTTTTAAAAAGCATTTATCCATTAAATAATTACAATATGAATTCCTGGAACATAAAAAACATTTTTAAACTTTTCAGTTCTCCACGGATTAGTTTTTTGTTTCTGCAAACTTCACTTATCCCTTTCACCATAGATGCAATCTAACATTAATAACGCTTTAAAATACTTTCTTTCGATTTTTTTGCGATAAAACCTCAAATAGATCACTGCGCAGCACAAACTGAAACGAAATTTCTACTAGTACGAGTGATAAAAAATTTGCTATAGCTAAAGCTAGCTTAAACCAAGTTCTGTTCAATCTAACCAAGCGCACTTGGTTATATTAACAAATTTCCGTTATTTAATTGTATAGTCCAACCAAGTATCAAATCGTATTTAACCAAGCCCAAGTTATTAATATTAAGAACCAAGTTATTTGCTAATATTTAACTAAGTTTTATGGTTGTAAATAACATTGCCATTTGTTTGGAGGAATACACGCCCGTTTAACCAATAATTTTGTTATATTCCTGTTAGTTAAGTGTTATTGACCAAGAATTTTGTTATTCTTAACTTAAAAAGTTAAGTTAAAAATAACAAATTCAGTTTTGTTCAAGCAAACTAGCTCGAAATCGGGCTTGGTTAAAAGAGCTTGTTATTTCGGTTGATCTAACTTAATTCTAGTTGAATAGAACTAGTTTTTTGCTTAAAAAAAATAATCAAGCCAATTTTGTTAAATTTACCAGTGTTATTTTTCTCAGTTGAGAATCGACCACCTGTATATTCGACATAGGTTAGAATTAAAACGCTCAATGCAATCCTCAAGCAAACCAATAGGACTGCTTAGATATGTACATCTCGGACATCGTCGGCATACATCTGTCATCAGATCCTCTACTGCCAAAGGAAGTTAATTTATAAAGAGACTAAATAATAATGGGGCAATCATAGAACCCTGCGCAACACCACAAAGCACAGGTAAAGCATTTGAATATTCACCACGAACCTTGACCTGCTGGGAACGAACACGGCAGTATTAATGATGGTGAAATTTCAGTGAATAATTAGACATTATTGAGAGTTGATAGTGATTCCAGGCACAATGGAGGAGTATTGTTATATGTTAAAAACGAGTGGAATTATGAGATATTGCACTCATTTATATTGAATAAGAGTATATGGTGGATAGTCGTAAAAGTTTCTTTTATTACTGCATCAATGATTGTGTGTATGATTTATAAATCATCTGACGCATCCGCCAGGCTTTGGATATGTTAAGTGATTTGAATAAAGAATTTATAATTGCTGGCGACTTCAATATAAACTGGATGGATATTGGTGATACTTATTGTAATGAGTTAAGAAGGATTCTGTCAGAAAATAATGCAAAGCAGATAATAATTGAACCAACAAGAATAACAGGTAGATCAACGACATTAATAAATTGGGTTATTACGAATAGCACAAGGCTATCAGTTAAAATGGACGATCGGTTAAACGTAAGTGATCATGAGACAATTACATTAGACTTATACTTTAAGGAAAAAATAACGTATGTATGTAAGGAAATAGAAATATTTAAATATTCAGAGAATGACTTCTGTGAAGAAATATCTAAAAGTGTGATTTTTGTTGAATGTAGTCTAAATTTTCAAGATCTTAATCAATCAGCCCGCGTATTTAAAAGTGAATTGTGTTTGATTGCAAAAAAATTTATAAAAAAAAATATATATTAGAAATCAACATAATCCGTGGTTTAATAGAAACTTACGACAAAGGAAGATAACTATGAATCAAAAAGCTAAATATACTAATAGGGAATGTAATTGGAATTACATATTACCGTGTAGCGAGAAATATTTATAAGGCAGAAATAAACAAAGTTAAAAGTAATTATATTAGAGAATCTATAAGTGATTGCATTGAACAAAAACACATGTGTAGGATAATTAAAGCTTTGGTACTTAAGGAGCCAAAAAAAGATATGAAAGCGATTAAGTTTAACGGCATAATAGTTCAAGATAGCCTAGAAATTGCAGATAAATTTAATGTGTACTTTAATAATAATCTACAAGAAATAAAAGACACAATACTAAATTTGCCATATAGGAATATTATAATGGGCACTAATCGTCAGTTTAAGTTCCAAGCAATTACATTAAGAGATTTACGTGAAGCATTAAAAGGAATAAAGCAAAAAAAGGATTTTAACAACATAACACCAAAGATACTGCTAGCTTGGCTTGAGTATATAGCACCAGAGATGCTTAACATAATTAACAATTCATTAATAACAGGTGTATTTCCAAGTACTTGGAAAGAAGCAGTGGTGTCACCAATTGTGAAAGTGAAAAATTCTAAGAAATGCGAAGACTATAGGCCCATCAATGCTATGCCAATATATGAAGAAGTCTTGGAAAAAATCGTACACCAATAACTCGATAAATAATATAATTATTGAAGAGCAGTCTGGTTTCAAAAGAAATCACTCTTGTGAAACAGCAATTAATATAGTGTTAATATCGTGGAAGGAGGAGTGTTCAAGGAAAAAGAAAATAGGATATATCTTTTTGGATATGAGGCGAGCTTTCGATGCTGTAGATAGATCTATATTGCTAAATAAGCTTCTCACTCACAGAATAAAAGATAAAGAGTATGAATGGTTTAAATCTTATTTGTGCAATAGCTGTCACCGAGTAAAAGTTAACGACAAACTTTCAGAAAGTATAGAAGTACTGCATGGAGTCCCGCAGGGATCAATACTGGTAACTCTATTGTTTCTTATATATATATTAATGATATGAAAAGTGTCATAAAACACTCTAAACTTGCACTTTTCGCGGATGATGCTTTAATTTACATCGAAGAGGACAATATCAGTGAAGTTAGCTATATTTTACAAGAAAATATGAATCGTGTTAATCAGTGGCTTCAAATAAATAAGTTGAAATTAAATATTAAAAAACCTAAATGTAGTATGGGGATTAATAGCGAACTGGATATAAATATAAATATTGAAGGTAAAAGTATTGAACAAGTAAATGAAATAATATATTTAGGTGTTTTTATAGACATTCGATTCAGCCTGTAGTGAAGTGCGGACGTGTTCTTTGACAATATGGCTAATATTAATCGATGTACAAAATGCGATGATCTTCTTTCTGATATGAAAAGTGTTCAGTGCGGTATTTGTAACAATTATTATCATAAAAGATGTTCTAGTGCTTCTGACGGTTTGTTAAAATGCTTAGAGCAGCATTCGTCTATTTTTTTGGAAGTGCCTTGTATGCATCAACTTATCTCTTGGTGAATTTATGACTCGGTTCTTAACGTTATCGAATGAGTTAGAGTCTTTAAAAAATGAGTTCTCTCGTGAATTTGATGTGATTAAAAATATGATTTCTGCAATTAAAAATTATGATTCTCCCCAATTTGAGAATAATAATAATGTCAAAGGTGCTAATCCTACTTTACGTAAGGTTTCTTCCCAAATTAACGATAACATTTCAATACCGCAACGGTTATCTCTGCATGCTGACAACGTACTTGGTGCTCGGAATTCAGTAACGGTTGACGACGGCGTAATGAATTCAATAACTCAACACATTCAAAGCCATGCAGTGAAATGCTCTCCTTTAAATATTAATTGCTCTCAAGTGAATGATGTTGCTAATAATGTAGTAAATTCTGCCGATTTGCATATGGTCAGTGGGTGTGTTCACTGACACGATAGCGTCCTGTAGCATTGTGATAGCGTTGTGTTTTGAACAACCGTTAAAAGAATTACTTTGACAGTTAGTCACTATAATGGTGACTCTTGTGTAACCGAATTGCAGTGAACGCAAATGAGAATAATGTAGCAAATTAAATATTTTTGACATTTGCAAAAAATAAGTAAATTAAAAGTAACCATGAACGTCAAATTGCAAATAGCGTTATCGTTGGGAGATGAACTTTTTTCGACATTACAAGGAAATAAAGTAATGCATTGAAATTGATTTATAATAAAAAAGCTTTTTGGCCCATCACACAGGCCATATTGTTCTCATTAACCAAAATTGATATATTTTCTGTTTCCATTTCCATATCAATGTCACTTTGACAACACAAATTTATTATCGCACAACTTTACTATCCTAAATACGGGTAGTGAAATAATGCGCGCTACCTTTTACTCTTGGCCGTCTTAGTGAACGCGTGAGAAAGTTAAAGGTAGTGACTACCTGTCATTTGCTGTGTACAGTGAACGCACGATAGCGTTGTGTAATGACTGTCTAGTGACATTATGTCACTATTTTTCTGTCGGTGAATGCACCCAGTTCAATCGAATGAAACGTCATTTGTTGATAATGACAAACGCTCCAGCTGGATTACTGTTCAACGAAAGAAAAATCTAAATAAAAAAATCATTGGAAATAATATCGCAGCCGGTGACTTGTCAGCTGTAAGCAAATTTAAGTTCTTGCATTTGTCACGTTTACATCCGGATACCAATCCTGATAAAATTATATCTTTCGTTTCCGTGAAGACAGGGGTTTCATCTGATTTGTTCATTTGTTTTCCTCTTTGGAAAAAGGATGCTGACTTGTCTTCTCTTCGATTTAAGACGTTTAAATTGGGTGTTCCCGAGTATTTATTATGAAGATTGTTGATCGCTGACATTTGGACATCAGGGGTTTATGTTCGAAAATTCTCCAACATTTCAAAAAACGATGTAATATCAACGAATGCTGCCCAGTCTCTGGATCACACTCAAGTTCAACCACAATCTTAACCGCATGTCAAAATTCAACTTCAATCTTAAAGCAAAGTATAAATAAATATAATTAGAGACAGAGGCGAACAAAATTGGAAATTTTTCATGTTTTTTAGACTGAAAGTGGTAATCTCATATACTTTTGTCTTTTGCATGAATGGGGGAAAAGAACTTGGCTATGCATTATTGTAGTGCGACTGAGACAACGAGTTAAAACAAAAAATTGAGAAAACGTAGGATTACCCGAATGATAAAATCTTCTTGAATACCTTCAAAATTATTTCAAACTATTCATAATAATGTACATTGGGTAACCCCCAATTGAGAAAAAGAAATGTAAACAGAAAAAGTGCTGTTCACATATCATAGGATTACACTAACAAACTTTGGAATTCTGCGAAAAACATTGGGACAATTCCTGAAATTCGTGTTTTCATAAAAGAGCGGGAGCATTTTATGAGCGTAAAATCAGAAAACTCCGCCCATTCTCTCTTATTTACGAAAATAAATCATTTGCCATTCCATTTCGTTGCATGTAATCTTCGCTTTCACATTTTTTGTCTTATTCGTAAAATGTTCAAAGAGGGTTTGATTTTTTTTCTCTTGCTTCCTTCTTTTTCTCGCCGTGTACACTTAAATGGGAAACAATCGGAACACTCTTCTGTGTCCTTTCTTTTATTTAGTTATTCTTTGCTTAAAGACTAATTCAAAATTAAACTATAAAATGCTGAACATTTATTATCAAAATGTGCGAGGTTTGAGAACGAAACTTCATGACTTTTTTGTTGCTGTTATGGAAAATGACTATGATATTATTGTGCTCAATGAGCATATCTTTAGTGGAGAACTTTCGATGAGAGTCAATATATTGTTTATCGTAAAGATCGGTGTCCTTTATCGACTGGTTTTACAAAAGGAGGAGGAGTTCTAGTTGCCGTTCGTACCTCTTTTGTGTGCGAGAAGATTCATCTGCATAATGACTCCGCGGAAATCGATCAATTATGCGTTCGAGTGTCATTTTATCTTAATTCTATCTCCGTGGATATTTGCGTAAGTCATATCCCATCTTCTTCTTCAATTGAACTGTATAAAGGTCATGTAAATAATGTGTTGTCACTATGTGAGAAATATGATGATGAGAATTTTTTATGCTTTTTGTGGTGATTTTAATTTGCCTAATATTGATTGGCAATGGAATTTAGAGGAATCTATGTTAATACCAAAGAATGTCACATCTCAAGTAGAATGTTACGTTGTAGATAATTTGATAGGAATAGATTTAATTCAATCGAATTCAATAACAAATATGTTTAGTAAACTGTTAAATCTAATATTTATAAGTAACGAATTAAAATTTGAAGTTCATGAAGTTAGTACTCCTTTAACGCCTATTGATTTTCATCGTAAAGCTGTTAATCTTTCCATTTCTGTTTATGAATTTTGTTTCCACTGTAATGAAGCAGATATTTTTGAATATAATTTTTTTAAGGCTGATTACCATAATCTTAATAACTTCCTTTCAAATTATGAATGGAATTCGATATACTCTAATGATTTACATCAAATGTACAGCAGGTTCCTGGACGTTACTCATGAAGGCCTTAAAAAACATGTTCCTACTAAGAGAATCTCATCCAATAAGCATCCAAAATGGTTTAACAAAAGTGTTATTAAACTTAAAACTGCTAAATCTAAGGCGCATAAAGCTTTTAAAAAATCTGGCAATCTTTCCGATAGAATAAGGTAGGTATACTGTCAGCTTAGGCGTGAATATAACTTCCTACTTAGATTTATGTACAATCAATACGTTTGGTCTATAGAGTGCAGTATTAAATCCAATAGCAAGGCATTTTGGTCATTTATAAATACTAAACGTAATTCTACAGGTCTTCTGAAAATGTTGCAATATGACAACAAAAAGGCCTTTAATTTAGAATCTAGTTGTGACCTGTTTGGTGAATATTTCTAAAGTTACATTTTTAACCAAAGAAATTATTTCATTGGAACAGCATGGTTTTATTCCTGGTCGATCATGTGTAACTAATCTTATTTCTTTTTCACATTACACTATTAATGCAATTGAAGATTCATTTCAAGTTGATGTTATTTACACGGATTTCTCTAAAGCATTTGATAGAATTAATATTTCTCTTCTTTTCTGTAAACTTAGTAGTAAACTTGGCTTTCACTCATCTTTTTTAAAATCGATTGAATCCTATCTGACTGATCGTAAACAATACGTCAAAATTGGTAGGATCCTCTCCAGAGAGATAAATGATTGCTCTGGCGTGCCTCAAGGTAGCCACTTAGGTCCTCTGCTCTTCTTGCTTTTTATTAACGATATAGTAGAAAGTTTCAGATTTACTAGATATTTGCTGTTTGGTGATGACTTGAAATTGTTTTTAAAAGTCAATTCTGTGGATGATTGCGCACTTATTCAACGTGATCTTAATGGTCTCTCTGATTGGTGTTCTATAAACAATTTTCACTTAAACATTGGTAAATGTAAAACTATGACATTTCATCGTTTATCCAATCCAATAATTTTTAATTATCTTTTAAATAACAGTACTCTTCCTAGGGTTTTTGAAATTAATGACTTGGGTATTATACATGATATTACATTAAGCTTCATTCCACATGTTGAGTTGATTGTTTGTAAGGCTCGTAAATGCCTAGGTTTCGTTAAGCGTAATTCTAAAGACTTCAGAGATGTTCACACTCTTAAAGTACTCTACTTCGCTTTGGTATGGTCTATTTTAGAATATTCAAGTGTCGTTTGGTGCCCCTATTACAAAGTTCATATTGATCGTCTTGAATCAATACAGAAAAGCTTCACTAGATTTGCGCTTTATAAATGTAACTATCAATATGATAATTTACCTTGATATTCTGTAAGATGTTTACTGTTGGGTTTATCTCAATTGGAACTACGACGATATTTTGGATTACAGAATTAACTCGCCAGAGTTATTATTATTGATTAGTAGTATATGCCCCCGAAAGGCCAATTCGCTCTAGGTGCTTGCTGTATATTCCTCATCACAGAACAAATTATGGTAATCACGAGCCAATTTAAAATTGTTCCTCAATGTTTAATAAATTTTCATCTATTGCCGATACTTCCATGCCAAGAGATAGTTTTAAATCCTGTATTTTCGATAATTATAGAAGTGTTAACTCATCTTAGAATTAATTTATACATTAACTGCAGGTCTGTAAGATATTGTAATCTGTAGACAATTAAAATAAATAAATAAATAAATAAATAAATAAATCGAAGTTTAGTTCACATGTGGAATACACGACTAAAAAAATTGCAAAAAAAAATCGCTTTTTTAAGTAGAATAAGAAGAAACATAACAATGATAAGTGCAATTAATATATATAACGTAATCGTAAAGCCACGTTTTGAATATTGTTCCACTGTACTCTTCCTTGGAAATCAGCAAATGCTGGCACAGTTACAGAAAGTACAAAATAAAGCAGTGAGATCAATCTTGAGATGTAACAGATATATGTACACCCATTCCAAGAATGTTGGATGCTCTTAGATGGTTAAGTGTAAAACAAAGAATATATTTTAATGTATATGTTTTTGTATTTAAAATTAAAAATAAGTTGATGCCTGAATATTTAGTTAAGGGGGTATTCTAGTCTAGAAATTCGAAAAAATCGATTTTTTGTTGTTGTCATATTTTCAAAGTTTAACTATTCAAGAATATGCCTACAAGAGGATTTTTCAAATTTGTATCTTTTATATTTAGTGTTCACTTGCATCCAGCTACTAACAGTTGAATTCTAACTTGCAAACCACGTGGAAGTATGGACTTTAAGGGGTAACGCCACTGTAACGGCTAAAAAAAAAGGTTTCTTCACGAATTTTTTTCTCGCGAAATTAAAGGTGTTTGAAAAAAACCTTTTAAGGGTATTATCGGGCATACATTGAACTTTATTGATAAATTTTTGACAGCGAAAAAAAAACAAAATGGCGGCTCCACAGCCATCTTCTCGGGACAAGTTTCGGAGCAAGTTTGACGCGCTTGGCGGCGACCTCCATTTTCAAAGAAAAAAAAAATTTTTTCTCGCACGGGACCTTTTTTTTCTTATTCTAGAGGGTTTAAGCCATTTTTTAAGACAATAAAAAAAAACGATTTTTCAAAAAATTTACAGTGGCGTTACCCCTTAAACGCGTTTTTCTCGAAACTGTGTTTTTCAAGACGATGCCCACAATTTCTCAAGTTCTACTGGACCGATTTACTTGAAATTTTTTTGAGAGTCTTCTTTACAAACTTGTCCGGAAATAGCCGCATCCCCAAATTTTAATTTTGACTATTTTTAAAAAATTCGAAAATGTCAAAAAAAGTGGTACAAAAATTGCTTTTTTTTCAGGCAGCGGCCATTTTATGAAAACATTTTTTTCAACTTTTCCCTAGTTCCGGACATAGCAACATTACTCTAGACTAATAATCTTTTTTTATTTTTTTTTGGATTGCTAGGCGGGTTGCAATCGTGAGCATGATTACGCGCCAATTTTTTGAAGCCCCCCACTTCATCAGCTGCTAATTTTTTAAATTTTCAACTTTTTTATTTTTTTATTTTTTTTCTGTATTCTTGTAATGTTAATAAATAACTCATAAAAAATTGGATAGAAAAATATTAATTGCCTTTTTTTTACGGCACTTCAAAAATCACCTAAAATTCGGGCCTCTAGACGAGAATACCCCCTTACGCATACTAGTTATGTAAGAGATGTACATAATTTTTATTTAAGAAATTGTAATGATTTTAGATTGCCCCGGAGAATGACTGTTTTTTTTTCGCAAAATGGCCTAATATATAAGGGATTCAAAATATTTAATGAACTGTCAAGGGATATTAAAAATATTAAAGGTTTAGACAGGGGCGGATTTGATCACTTGGCCGCCCTAGGCCTATGGAAGATTGCCGCCCCCCTACTCCCTGTAAAACATGAAAAATTGAATGATCTATATCCAGTGAAGGGACCCCAGGCTAGAATTAGCGGAGTAGGCTGCCTCATAAATCGCAGTAGTTTTGAAAAAAATGGAGTAGAATTAAAAATAACACTTTCCAACGAATTATTTTATTTAAAAAAACGAAAAAGTATAAAAATGTAATGAAATACTCACAACTACAAGAAAAAATCAAAAATCTACTAAAAAAAAAAATATTCCCACCAAGCTTTGCCGCCCCCTAATTCTGCCGCCCTAGGCCCGGGCCTACTCGGCCTATAGGGAAATCCGCCCCTGGGTTTAGATGAATTTAAAAGATGAATATCGGAATATGCTAAAGTAAAAATTAAGTAAGATAGGAATTAAGTAATAATTTATTTCCACGTATCAAGTACCTAAAAAAGACTAAAAAAAGAGTATATATTGTACAATCTTGTATACAAATGGTAAATCATGCTAATAAATGTAATTATTATTATTATTATATTATAGTTAAACGCCCCAACCAAGGACTACTACCAACTACTTATAACTTTTTTCCAATAATAATTTTTTTTTATTTTTTTTTAAAATACCACTATCGACACACCAACCAACGAGGCTTATGGAAAAAAAAGTCATCACACGTGTCATTCCTAAATTAAGTAAAAGACTTATTAGGACTCTCTTATTTACACATCTTCATCTCAACTAAAAAAAAAAAAGAAAACGGTTTCAACTAAGTCATCCATATAAGAAAACTTAGTTCTTGTAAGGCAAGTACTTAATGAATTTTACTAATCACTTCATAATGACTTAAGTAGAAAAACTAAAGTCATCAATGCCGAAAATTTTGCA